>WJEZ01000404.1:0-29409 GCA_009869925.1 Thalassaphorura encarpata
GTGCAGTAAAATTTAGCATTAGTGCATATTGGAGAAACTTGTAAACATTTTTGCAAGCTAAAACTTCCAGTCATGATGAATAATGCATAAATAATTCAAACAAGGCACTTGGGCTCGACTCGTGGATCGGTTGATTTAAAAGGTAAAGTTATGACATAATAAAAGAGTTCTTACGTACATAGTACAAGTAGTAATTTCATACATTACAAAACTAACAATAGCAATAGGACTCATAATACATTATGTATTTGTCAGCTGGCTATAGTGAACCTCAGGCCAGCCAGAATTCTTGACATGGACACAACTCCTCATCCTATAGCTGTACAATCAAAATATTATATTTTTATTTTATGACATGTGCACGAAGTTTAAAATACGTACAACAAGGCATTAGTATTTCATTTCCTTGCTGCTACTTGTGTTTCGCCTCTTTCATTGTTTTTCACAAGTACAAGGGCAAATTTTTGCACTGTAACGTAATCCAATCCAATCCATTGGAAAGTATTATTATTATTTGAAGAGTATTAGAGGAAGAATCAAGTGTTGATTGAAAAATCAAATCCATCCCTGGTTCATCTTGTTAATTTGTTTCAAAAGCCAAAACATAAATTCACCTTCAAATTCACAACGTCAAAGTCAACGGTACTACAAGTAAGAACTTCCTTTTCTTTTCTTTTCATTGAATTTTCGGCCAAGCTATAATGAGTAATGATAGCTAACTAAATTTAATTAAATACAACAAGCAAATTAATGCAAATTGAGATAGTACATGGCTCAGGGTTATAAAATAGAAATAGCATACATATTATGCAGGCAGAAGCAAAGGAAGGGCCAAGGTAAAGTTTGACTTGACTCGAGTTAGTGCAGTCATGCAAATTAATTATTGAGGATTGAATGAAAAAAATTTAAAAGAAAAAGGGCATGTCCACGAGTCCGTAGCTTTGCAGTCTGGAGTTTTACGTAATAAGAGTTGATTTGAAAGGAAATTAGATGAGAATGTACTCTTTAAGTAAATTCTTCCAGAATTCACCTTGACCAGGTGAGTTTTTTCTTGTATGGATTCTGGATGATATGATCCATGTATAAATTAGCATCTGGGGAAGCAGATGGGAAATTTAATGGGTATTTGAGTTGAGAGTGACTTGATTTCTCACAGCACGACGGAACAGGAGGCATGATTAGCATGTTTCTTCCTATTCTGATGGGAAGCAAAAGAAACTCCATTAGAAAAACATAAATCCAAACTGGATTCGTCAGTTTAACACCGGGTTGAGTCCACGAACATAAACGGGGAATAAATATTGTGTTTCATTACCCGGCATGACATTACGTACGTACACGTATGGTACAGTCAGGTTGTTGAGGTTTGGCTGATAAAATCAATTAATTAACCATTGCAATCTTAGTGGTCAACTCAACGAGGAGCTAGTGCTGCTGATTTTGACATTGTGATTGAATTGCTTTAAAGCTGAAGGGAGTTGTCAATTTAAAGCCAAGCTTGAAACGAATTTTCTCTTTTTTATACACAAGAATCGAAAGTAATGTTGGTTTTTTGTTTTTCTATACAAGTTGACGACGTCTCACCAGAGTTCATTCTTAACAGCTGAGTTTCAAGCAAAGGAAAAGAAAAATAAAAAGACAAGAAGAGAGTGAAGTTCAGTCAGATTCAGAGGAAGTTGACAGAAAATAAATACAAAAAATATCTTCATCGTCATCAAACCAAGGAAATAGGGGGAAAGGACTCTTTGCCTTTGTGATTCTTCATTCCCTCAAGGGGGGAGGATTTGCACTCAAGATAAAAAAGAGACTCAACCGTGTCAATTTCAGCCTCAATTGCTTCTTACCATGAGTAATCCTAGCAATAATGGCCCCAGTGGCAATGACAGTGGTTGTCAACTCATGCAACAACATTCTACCAGTAAAAAGGTACGCCAAAGTCTTTTCTTGCTCTTAAATTAAGCAATTGGGTAGCAGTGGTGTTATAAAATAATTTTGATCAGTTGACTCTCATTTCTTCCTTAAGTTTAACTTGACCTGGCACGTTAAGAAAATTGGTTTGTACTAAATGAGCAATAGTCAAGGCAGAAATTGAGCACGGCACACAATTGAACCCATGCCATGGTTCCGCTCATAAGATTAAATGAAATTGGATAATGGTAATGGAAGTCAGTCGACACAAGGATTATACATTTAGTCTGATTTTCACTCCCAGCACCATGTAATAAAAATGCAATAGAAATTTTGCTCTGCGTAGTCACGCTGGATACCCCTGCCAATTGCAAATGGCACGTAGACACAACAATGTAGCAGCAGCACCCATGATACATATTAAAACTATTAATCTCCATGTAACGCTTTTCTTGACTCAAGCCTGATAATGCATTTTTATTTCAACAATGGAAGCTTTCGGGCTACACTCAATAATTTCATCAAAATAATAATTGTAATGCATTTATTTATTTCGTTATGAAAGTCGTCCTATGGAAGTACGTGGCAATAATTACTGATTTGTCAAGTCAATATGATTCTGAGTGTGTAATTATAAAAATCTTCTAATTTTCTACCAAACAAGAACATCTCCTTGTGATTTATGATGTGGATCCATTTTAAGAAATGGATTTTGTTCTACAAAACACAATAGAAGATTTGTAGGTCGTGTGTTGTGGTGATGTTCATTCTTGGAGCGAATCCATTGCAGGAAGGCAAAAGCCGAAGGATCTTTAATCTGTGCCATGGCATGGCATAAGGTTGTAGTAGTAGTACGATGAACGGGTTTCTCAAATGAGATTTCCATCCTTAGTTTGTTAGTAACCTGCTAATTAAACATTTGCAATTGAGAGTCAAGTGCCTCAACTGAGGATAGAGCATAGCTTCAAGATTTCCCATGAGTAAAATTAGAATTAGAATTTGGTGATTATTATTAAATTCTGCTCACGTCCATCTTGCAGTAGTACCTGAGTCCTTCGTAATTTAAATGATGAGTCTGCACCGTTGGTAGGTTGTTGAATTGCATTTTGCTGAGCATTAGCCATTGTTGTGGTGTGCAGCTGCAGTTAGTTCTTGAAAGCATTTTTCCATGCGATCAAAATTAAATTAGAAAAATCAATCATTTCTCACACTTGAGGTGCAGATTGTTGACAGGGATAAAATCAGATTCTTGTGGACAGCCTTGTATTGTATGATGTAAAAATAGGATAACAACAATGTGAAGAGCAATTGTGGTGAGTCAGGTGTGAGAATAACGGGAATCTCTCTATTTGTGCATTATCTATTTGATGAGAGGATAAAATATGATTGCGTATGGCCATGTTTATATTTTAGTTCAACTAACTAAGTAACAATTGCAGATTATTGGCTACGAGGCTACGACTGAGTACGGGGAGGAAGCCTAATCGATAAAATAAAATAGAAATGGGATTTCCGTGGCTAGTCCTTAAAGATCTTATGATTTATCCAAGTTGTCCTCTTTGATTTTAATATTTCCGTTCTAATTTAAAGTACAGACATTAAAAAATATTGAAATTCCCAAGGACTAATCGGTGCCAAATTTTAATCTTTTGGGCTTTTCCTTCCTCGTCACGTGTAGACACGGTGGCCAAATCAGGTTTGAATTTCGAGATCTAATTTTATGACCAAACAGCTGCTTTGGATTCTAAGCGTAGCAATTCTTATCCATTTGGCTATGAACAAATTTAATTTATTCCATTTTGTTCTATCATCACCTGTCTCAGCATGAATTGCTTAATGTCTAATGGCTATAAGAGGCGTGAAGCCATGATGTTCCTCTTCCTTTGGTTCAAGATTTAATTCTAACGTAGTCATATTGGGATATTTTGGGACAAAGATATTGCACAAGAAAAATTTTCTTACAAAAGTGAAGTGGTCACTGGTCAGTTTCTCAATTTAAAATTTGTTGACCATGAGGAAAAGCACGGATGCGGATATGCCAACACGATTTACAAGCATTAAAACACGAATAAAGATTTAAAAATCTATAACAACCCTCGGTTAAAGAGAAATATTCGAAGTCGAGGTTAAATATTCGGTCAGGGATGAAGATATCGACAATGCATAAAGCCAACATCTCAGAAATATAAAATAATTTTTATTCTCTATTTTTAAGTGTAAAGTAAACATGATTCATATGTAACAAATGGATTCTCTTCCCCAAGGGAAACGAAATAGTTAGCGTAGTGGTAATAGTGGTGTCTCATGGTTTTCTACATAAAAGTCTGATTTTTTCTCTGAACTGATTGTCAAAGCCCTCAAGGCCACAGTGATCACAACTCCGTGAAGGAATAGGAACAACGAGGATAGAAAAAATGTTAAAGTGAAGGTACAGGATCCGCGCATTTTATTTAGTCCTATATGATTGTTACCCAACAGCTAAAAAAATCACGTTCATTTCATTTTCTGGTTTTATTACCCTTTTACTAAATCGAATTGTTGTTGAATGTTGAGGGGATCGTAGCCGTAGTAGCTAGGAAGAGCCTCGACTTGTACGGTCTAAGCTCAAAACCAGGATTTGGTCGGAAGTTACAAACTGACCATTCTTTGGTCAACTCGTCAGCCATTACAATTATTACATTTACAATGTGGAAAAGTCAAGTGCTTTCATCAATGCCAATGCCAAGCCAACTGCTTAGAGTTTTCCGACTGTAAAATGAGTCAATGGATTTTACCTATATATTGTTCCCCTGGGAACAATGGCTCATCCAAATTAGCCATCCGTGTTTACTTGATTCGTAGTTGCCAAGGCAACATTTTTACAATTTTTACAAATTAGGACTGTGCGGAAGGAAATTAAACTCCAAATCCAAAATCTGAGCCAAATCATTTAAGCATGTGCTCCGAATGCACATATTAATTAGTAATTCAGGTCAGCTTATGCACTCTCCTCCTTCTATTAATTTTACCATTATGATTATCACAATCTCAACAAGGAGATACAAGATACGAGATTTTCCGGCACACGTTACAATTACTATAATACTGGGTGTGGGCATCTCCAATTACGTGTTTAGTTTAAGAGGTGTTTGTGTATTGGAATTAGCCATATAATTTGGGAGGAGGTCGAATGTCTTGTCGTCCTGTTATGCTTTGCTTTACCCGTATTATGATAATGTGACATGAGGATGACAAGAAGACTGACATCGACATGACAATGACAGCCAGGAGTCTTTGACCACCATCACCTATTGCTATTCCATTTAACACATTTGCGCTTGCTACCAGCAAATGGTCTAACCTTCTAACCCAAAAAAATTCAAATCATTTCATCTTGAGGCATAAAATGTTGAAATGACAATTTAACCCAATTCCACACGTTCACGTATTCTGCATGCCCAACTCAACTTGAAAGCACTTTCGATTAGTTAGTTAAGTTTTACTTTATTTACTTTACATAATTTGCATGTCACATCACACTTCTATTCTACCCCTGAGTTCTGACGGATGGATGAATTGATGGAAGTGAGAATTTTAGCAAGGATGAATAAGAGATGACACGAGCACGCCCTTTTCATTCATTCTCATTTAAGCCAGAAAAACAAAAACCACTAAAATCATGGGGTAACAAAGCCTTTGGCTTTTTGCCTTTTTTCCACTTTAGTTTAGGTTTTTAACAGTTTTATTTTACTTATTTGGCTATTTTATAATATCTACGCCAAAGAATCTGGTGACATTCGAGGAACTTTCCTTGTTAGACTTGCCTTTCCCTTAATTTTTACTGCCTTGACTTGACTTGACTTGAATTGCGGACGAGATTCTCTAATTCGACCAATGTAATACCGAAGGTACAAAATATTCCCACGGCGATGAGTTGGGGTTATAAAATCCAAGGCATTTATGAAATAAAACCATTAAGAGAAAGATTTGGATGAAACTGAACCTAGCCCATGTACGTGTGTGTCTTTTGCCCATGGAACTAGAGTATAGTAGCAGGGCGGCCAATTGGCAAAATAATTTACGCCCAGCAGGGGACTATAACCACCACGTATAACACTTGGACTAGGAAGGAAGGTGAGAATCAGGATTCATTTACGTTTGGATTATTAGCATAAGGTGCTAAGTACAATGCATGAGCACAAAGTTTTATGAATGTGAGAATAAATTGTACGTGAGGGCATTGTATAAATTTAATTCTTCATAAAACCCGTGGAACTGCAAAAGTAACTGAAAATGGAGATTTTCAAATTTTAGCACAGGTTTTGTTATGAGATATTTCTAGAAACTCCTTATCATAATATTTTTGAAGTTAAAGGTAAAACAAGGTTGTCCCGTTCTACTAAATAGTAAAATTGCTCAACTCCTGTACATCTCGTCAAACTTTATAATCTTAATGGAGCCGAGCGTTTGAGTTGAAACAAAATAATAATGGTTCAGTATTTTAGTTTAGTTTACGTCAGTATCTGGTCCGTCAGTCATGAGTCGTGTCATAAGCATAAGAGAAAAGCGAACGCCTCGACTGTCTAAGATTTTTAACCGTAACGGTTCTTAATTTTTTCACTACATAAGTTAAATAGAATGATGGAGGATGGATTGGGGTTTAAAAAAAACATGCAGTTAGAACCGGAAGTTGAAAATTCCCTTGTTAGAGTTACGTCTACGTGAGTTGAGCGATGCACTATGTGATTATTATTAGGAACGCTTGTTTTGTGTATGGGCTAACGCAACGAAAAGTTTTAAATTACGGAGATGGAAGCAAGGGAGCATGAGCCGAGCGAGCATGGCTTGGTCAGACATAACAAATTTAAGTTAAACCAAGTGGAGATTTTTTCTGCATTTCATTTCCATCACGTTGTAGTGTTTAGTCCGAGTTGTGTCGTGAGCACTACAAAAACTACAAAAAAATACAAACCCCAATAATCGAACAATATTTTCCAAAAAATTTAAATGCTCACCAAAAAGATTTTAAGGTTCCACCGAGACTCGAACTCGGATTGTTGGATTCAAAGTCCAAAGTGCTAACCAATTACACCATGGAACCAGTTCTACACAAACTCTCATTTAAATGCCTTTTAACCATGTGGTCTCAAGAGGCCTCTTTATCGCCTTTCACTTACTTAGTTGCCTTGTGGCACATTGACAGTGGCACAAACTGACTAGACTTGCATTAATTGCAACAGCTATAAATTAAATTGAGATTAAAGGTAAAGAGTTGATGAACCATCTAATGAATGAAAAACTAATGCATGGAAAGAACGCATCTTCATTTGACACTGCAATCTGCATGTGCGCTATGAATAAATTCAAGGTCATTTGTGTCAGATTAAAATTGACTAACATGTTCTATTAAAAAATTTAAGATTCACAGGCCAATAATTTGTGATTACTTCTTCCGTGCTTCTGTTATTTATGTTTTTACAGTTATTGTAGAACTGTAGCATGGGAAGTGGAAAGTTTATAATCATTTTGATAGAAATACGTAAAGGAAGTTGAGGAAGTCAAGTCAGTGAGTCAGGGATAAATAAATCCAGGGTTTTAGAGGAGAATAACAGTCTATGGGAGTGTTAACAGATGTTATGATTAGGAAGATGATGCACTTTTTTACGGGGCATAGACCACGGCTAGTTGTTTGTTCCATAAATCATTTGGATGGAATACCTGCTGAGGTAAAAACAATCAAATTACCTCTACTTTTGCCCGTGGTCACCCATCCATGGAATTATGGTCAATGTGAAATTCCTACTATTACTACTACTGCGAAGTCCAACTTCACAAACTCAGTGCTTAGTTTGAGCGGTAGCCAACCAGGAATAAAAATATAAGTATTTGAGCATTAACAATATATTTTTGTTACTTTTTTCAATTTTGTATTTTCTGAAACTGAACATTACGGAATTTCGGTAACATTTTGCTTTATTTGAACTCAAACTGAATTTGATATAGGTTTCTTCTGCGGACGCGTTAAGATCACACGTTTGCTTGCTTTTTTTTAAAAAAACCACAGGAAGGGTTAATATCAATGAGGATGAATGTGTTTGGGGATTATGGGAATTCCTGATATCACCTTAGTTTAAGCCTAAGCTGATGAGGATTTGTACGTAGTATACATGTGGAGTTTATCATCATCCATCACACGTTTACTCTTGGATTTGCTCTGTGTCTGTATGCATAGTCTCATTGACACGCATCCATGGTTATTTTGAGTATTTCCTCTTCCGCTCATTATTATTGTCCACGCATAAAAAGACTTTTCATCATGCCAACGCTTCGTACGCACTTGACTCTACTCATCCCCCTCGGGGGTTTCGGCTTCACTTCGTTTTACGCACTCAATTTGGTTTTAAAAGGAAAGTCTACAAATATTTTCAAACGTCTCGATTTGAATTATTTTGCTGAGTATTCTTGCTTCGGATCAACTCTTTTAATTAGGCATAAACAAAGAATTAATTCAAATTATACCCTCTAGTCATTATTGCATTTACCATAAATTCTACTGCATTCAAATTTCTGGCTCCATAGCTCAAGGGTTAAATTTACAATTCACAGTTCACTCCTTAAATTCTCTTTCTTCCTATAGTTGCAATTTGCATGGAGTTAATATGCAAAAACTCAAAATCCCCAATCCATTCGATAGCAATACAGAAAGCGCATTAGCGATAGGATTGCTTATATTTTAATCCATACTTGCAAAAATTACAATGGAGGACGCGTACTACTACGTACGTTTCATTGGATTTCATCACTTCACAGACTGACTGACTTGTTGGGGCTCAATCTCCCCTAAACTTAACTTTCTTTTTTATTATCCCTTCTAGCAATTCTTTTTTCTCGTCTCCGAATGCATGCAAATCCAATGGTGCTAATCATTACAAATTATGATAAGACAAAGAGAATTAGATTTGCAAAAGAAGAAAAAATGGCATACACATGCCTCTACACTATTCTATTATTATGTAGGTCATAGTTCAAACACAATCCATTAATTAATTATACCTTATTAGCAGGTGCCAAAATAAAATAATAGGCGCGTTAATTTTATTTGAGATTCTATGTAGGGGTTGAGCCAGTGTCAAAATACTAAATACGGAAGAGTGAAATAAAAGTGTTCCTTGGGCTCAGCGCTTGGCTCATGGATGATTAGACAAAGACAGAGGAATATTTAAATTCAGATCACGAAGTTATTAAATAGGAAAAGACAACAAAGGGAGGAGTCGAAGGAAGAAGGAGCCGAAAAAGGGTTTGTTGTGTAAAGTCAGTAGCCGTGGAACAATTATGGGGATAGTTAATTGATACTGGAAACTCCTTCCCCTCTAGATGTACAGGACAAGAATAACAATTTGAGAGCAGCCAATTAGGAACAAATCTGTTTCGGAATTACTTCATTTATTCCTTGCATTAATTAGGGTGTGCTGAAGAGCTGACTAAAAGACTAATCATTCAGGGACACTCGCTGCTCTGTTCATATTTAGTAATGCAGTTCTAATTCCTTGCAATTTTTTAAATGCTTCCAATGAAAATGATATATTAGACTGAATATCCTGTTCCTTCCATTTCTACTGGATAGTGGTCCAATAAACTGATTTTTATGGATGTTGACAGACAAATCCAAACTGGAAACTCCTTCCCCTCTAGATGTACAGGACAAGAATAACAATTTGAGAGCAGCCAATTAGGAACAAATCTGTTTCGGAATTACTTCATTTATTCCTTGCATTAATTAGGGAGTGCTGAAGAGCTGACTAAAAGACTAATCATTCAGGGACACCCGCTGCTATGTTCATATTTAGTAATGTAGTTCTAATTTCCTTGCGAAGTCTTCAATGAAAATGATATATTAGACTGAATATCCTGTTCCTTCCATTTCTACTGGATAGTGGTCCAATAAACTGATTTTTATGGATGTTGACAGACAAATCCAATTAGTAATTAACACGTTCCCTCACACGTTGAGAAATAACTAGTCATGATTTGACGTGGCTCCGAGACAATTTCGATGTCTTGTAATAGTTGACCGTGATAAATTTTCATTAAGCATTTACGCATTATGTCACATCACTCGTTCTTTCATTGCTTGTCACATCAGGATTTCATCCAGCATGAGTGAACAAAAGGATGAAATATTTGTGGCAGTGGAGTGTATGGATTAACCACTATTATTATTGTTATTTGCTCAATCCGCGTCATTTTCCTCTCCTCCAAGCAATAATTTCTGAATCGTGGCTATGAATAATGCATAAGCATAGACATGCAGAAAGCAAAAGCAAAAGCTAAATCCCATGTATCGATACAGGTGTGTTTCATTCGTACGTATTTCAAATCAACATACACTTACAATATCACACCACATACCGTGCTGTGTGTGTGTGTGGTATGATTAGGAAAAAAAAGTAAATACATTAGCACATGGATGGTTAGTTAGTTAGTTAGTTGGTGATAATTATTGCAAGGAGCAATAAGGACGAGAGCTGATAATAGTTGTGATGATGGAAGAGGCAGTGCAGTGCAAGAGAAGTAGTCCGTCCATCCTCTACTACTATGTGTAATAATACAATACAATAATAAGTGGCCCAAGCGAAAAATTCTATGCAAAAACTTGTATAGTTGGTTAGTCCGTGCGTTGCGGTGATGGTGATGGTTAGAGGCCAGAAAGACGCTGCACGTTGCTGATTGCAGACAAAACAAGAACTTGACTCCATTACACACATTTTAAATCTCTCCTTGTGTTTTTTAATATTTAAAGAAACATACAAGAAATCCTATGTACAGGTCTTAAGTCCAGTGCTTTGCAGTGAAGATACAGGCACAGGTACACGTACAGGAATAGACACATTGATAAAACCAATACCAATACTCAATACCTGTTGAGACAATTTTACAAGGTTAATAAAGTTTAGTGTGATGGGAAATATTTTAGTCTCGCTGTCGTGGTTTTCTTATCAGGATCACTCCAATCATTTACAAGTGTTACTGTGACATGACATGATGATTTTTAAGTGAATTAGTATCCACTGGAGAAGTCTATGAATTCCTGTGAAATGTGATAATCGGATAATGTGACGGCGATGGATTAGCACTAGCAGTTGAATCCAAGGGCAAATTTTGAATAAACGGTATGAATTTTGTTCCAAATTTAAATGTAACACCTGGCAAGACAGAGACATATTCTAAATTTTTATTCTACGCAATTCTTTAATTTTTAAAGAAAAAATGAACGAAGGTTTTCTAATGGGAGGAAGTGGGAAGTCCTTACGCGTGTTTTCTGAAGATTAGCTTAGCTCAACGCATGGATGATTGGATATTCTATCCTGTCTCGCGTTGCAAATATTACTCTGAGTATTTTGCAAACTATCTTTAGCCTCAAGCACACTTTTGAGTCCTGACAGGAAAGTCGTTCATCCTCCTCCAGCTAGCTCATCCAGCCAGACTCAGATTGCATAATTTTTTGCTCATTTCCTTTGTTGTTTTCCACCTTTGATACTTACACGAACAAGGTTCTTTTTCTTGAGCAATGGACAATAGGAATCGTATCTCATAAGCTGACCATGAACTTTTCCGGTTGATTTTTTGCAAACTAGTCCCCTAAAATCTCACATGGAGTATGACAATCAAATTCTTGGGCTTGGGCCACAGCCAGGCCGGCTTCTCTTTTCTTTTGCTCGGTTCAAGTGACTCCACCCTAGCCTTTAGCAAGCCACGGCTAAGAAAGATTTAAAAAGTAGAATATGACAATCAAATTCTTGGGCTTGGGCCACAGCTAGGCCGGCTTCTCTTTTCTTTTGCTCGGTTCAAGTGACTCCACCCTAGCCTTTAGCAAGCCACGGCTAAGAAAGATTTAAAAAGTCACGGAGCGGATGAGGATTCAAATTCCTAATGAAATGATTTATCGCCAACACTCCATAAAAGGACAATGGAAGTCGAAAAATATTTACAACCGGCCCTTAGGAAGAGCCAAACGGTACTTAAAAAATTTTACGGACCTCAACAATAATTTAAATCACGTCTAGGTTTTTAATAGCCATGCGGGCAGAACTTAGCAACGATCAGATAATTAATTCGTATAAGTAATGACCTGGGTGTTGGTGGTAGAGTAGGCCCTATTTTTGCGTATCCGTTCTACTTGGCAAAGACGAGTTGACATGGACACGAGCATAGCTAATGGCGCAGTGGCCAAATAATAAAAGGAAACGACGTGCTTCGAATAATCGCATGTTGTTATTTTAGTTTACGCCCAGGGTTTTTTTATCTGGGCGATAAAATCCTTAATATGGACAAGAAAAATGGAATGAAATGAGTAGAGGAGTAGTAAAATCTCAAAGTATTTATGGAAGGCGCAGAGAATTAAATTGAATTCTTGAACCGCATCATAAAATTCCATTTTATTATTTTGAACCCGTCTTTTACAACTAATTTTGAATCCAGAGCTCAAGACAAGTTGAAATTTATTGTACGGGGTTTCTGAAAATACGTTGCCTGGTGTGAACGTGAGTCTAGTCGTGCAGGCAGGTTAGGTAAGAAAAACATGACAGAAGACTTTTTACCTGACAAAAGATTCAAATCTTTACTTTTAGCCATGCCAGTTAGCTATTTTTGTTCACTCTATTAAATGCTGTAAGTAGCAGAAGCAGATGAGACGACTAACTGTAAATTCCCCATTCCAACTGATTGCTGTTTGCCTCAGCTTCTGCCCTGCATGTCATAATTTTATCATTTATGATTAAATTTGAACAGTAGCAACCAAAGCTACAGGACTTGAGAGTGACGTTGGCATGAAGTAAATATAATCTAGGGCAGAGTGTGTATTTAAGTTAACAAGGGAAGAAAAGTCTCTGACTGGGTGAGACAGATTTAATATTTGATTTTATTTTATTCAAATTCATCCTTCACCCTAAGAGTGAAGTGAACATCACGACGACGACAGGGCTAATAATTTGTGCGTCATCTTCTCAAATGAAGAGTTTTTAAATGCAGATGCAATACAATAAGAGATTTGAATTTTTTTGTAAAAAAATAAGGCCAAACCACGTCTTGTCAAAAATTGGGCACTTTTAACCACGGGATGCTCTGAAAAACCAATTCAAAGCAATTGCATGGCTTGTTGGTCAATTTATTTGCACAGTCGGAGAATCATCATCACGACAAAAAGTCAATAAGGAAAAACTGTATATATGTATGCACACAAGTCCATATAAAATTTTATGAGCATTTAAAAAATGAAGGAGCCAATCAATTTTAAAACTTACATGTACTGCAGTTATTGTCGTCCAAGTAATTTACAGCGGAGGAATAAAAAAATAAGAATTCTTGCTCGTAGTAAGAATGTGGATTAGCCCAGCTACTGCCACCAACTGTTGTTCAAGATCAGGGCGACTTTTTGATTGTTGTCCATCAACATTCCTCGGTCGCGGGTTCCAATGAGCTGAGAGATGACAGTTTAGTCCTAACTTTATGTAAATTAAACTCGTTATGATGACTAATGTACAAAATATGAGTCGAGTACTGAAGTACTTTGTACGTATTCCTATTTTGGTATAAAATGTAGATTTTTCCCTGAGTGCACTTGTACTTGGCAAGCATTTTAAACTGCAGCAACCAACCCCTTTCTCTTGCTGCACAAGTCACACATTAGATTTGGTTTTTTGATTTTGGTTGATTGGAGACCAACGACATGAAGTCTTGATCTTGTTTTGATGGAAGAGAGTAGTAATTGGACACATTCCTAGAAGAGTCAACAAGGAAAAAAAAGTGCATTTAATGGTGCAGAAATAATAACAATGGAAGAATGTGGTTTGATCTCTACTGACTGATTCCTTTTCTCTCTCTTTCGATTTTTTTTAAAAAAAAGTTCATTATCAAGCAATGTCATCGCGTCGTCTGGTTTCCTCTGGCATTGACTGTCCTTGTCATCCAGAAAGAAAACACATTTAGAATTTATGAGCACGCAATGCGATGCGAATGTGAGCCTACTTGTACTTCCTCACTTAATTTCTTGTTCTTAACCCAGTCGGCAGGCCAATACACTCTTGGAAGATAGATTACTGTCAGTCATTAAGGAGAAATTGATTCAATTAATTCATCTTCTTCCAAAACTCACCATCAATTAATTTCATCATTATCTCTCCCCTAAGCCAAAGCCACAAATCAAAGGAGAAAGAAACAAACAAAGCTTACCGAGCCAGGTGTGCTGCTCAATTTTCACAAGGTAGATTTTCCAGAGTTTGCTTCGTAATTTCCAACCAAGAGACTGGTTAATAATTAGGATAGAATTAGTAGTGCAATGCATTATACCTTCCTTGTGGATTACTTGGCCAAAAATTCTTCACTTGGGTGGCAGCACGTTGGAAAAAGCGTTTACCCCTTCTCATTTTGCAATTAAACAATTTAATCCAACAAATCATTAGCTGAAAAAAAATCTTTCCCATCGAATTCCACAAATGCCAACAAGCAATTACATGTAAAGGACACGCAATGCAAAGAGAACGGAAGAAATATTGTATTGACATTGGAAATTCATGACTATTACCCCAATTAAATTGTACGCCCATAATCTATGCTCATAATTATGTTTGACTAATGGAGGAAATGAGTTTGGAAGTTTTTATCCTCATTATTGTTCAATTTCACAAGTTAGGAAGGCTGGGCAGATGGCTTGGCTGGGAGAAAACAAGTTTTACGGATTTTTAGTCTTAAAATTATAATTGTACAAATGGAAAGCAAATGGAGAGTTAAAAGCTCACATCTTCACGTCCCCAGTTCCCACGTACGTACAGCGGATGAGTTGAATGACAGAAATTAATATAAATTACAAAAGGCAAGTAGCGGCAGCAGGAGCGTGATGTGTAGAGACACAATTATTTGAATTTGAGTTGTCATAAAACAGGTTTTTTCCATTCATGTTTTTAAGAGTTGGGAGTAAATCTGGTGTGAGGTTGAGGATACAGTTCTCCTGAAAGGAAGGATGGATTGAATTAATAAACTAAACCATCAATCAATCATTTTGTGGATTTTTTTACCAATGTCCACCTGTGATTTGTAAAAATTTCATGACTTTTAAGTCGAGAGCTATAAATTAAATTCACTGTCATCGGAATCTGTAGAATGAATTTTTTTCCTCATGTATGAATTGAATTAAAGAGCACTAAAGTTAATCCCGCAGGAGTGGATCTTGTCAACTCGTTATCTTCCTTGCTATCAGAATCGGTCAACAACTGGATTTGATTTCATGAGAATGTTGACCGGAAAAAATCACTATCCTTTGCTCCACACTCTTGGTGGTAGAAAAATTGAGGGCTAGGCTGGGCAGTAGTGGATCTATTCTGCCAAATTGATTGACAGGTGAAAAAACCAAATTGTGGACAATTCCGCCTCGTATTTTTAATTTTTTTTATATTTCACCTCCGACCATAAAAATTTCTCGTCTAGACACCGTTGATTAAAATTTTAATGAAATTTTGAGAACTTGTCTCTGGGTTTGAGCTAGAGATTTTTCAAATAAATTTAAGAAAGGTCAGCTGCATTGTGCTGCACCTGATCTAGTTGATTTATTGAAAAGGTCACGGTCACCCCAGGAGGTTTTACGCCGGATTTGACCCTTTGCCACTTGTTCCTTTTGTTTTTAAAGGGCAAGCCGACCGCACCCTCCTGGTGTGAGAAAATTAATGCAAACATATCCCAGGAAATCCAAAATGCGTGATTGACTTTTGTAACTCTGATAATAAAAAAACGACATGCCTTCCTATCAGTCCCCTACTAAACCTGTCAATTTTTATTCTGTTGTGTTTCTTCGGGACAATTTACGACAGAAAACACGTTTGAATTAAGACGTACGTCGTAGCTTTAGCCTGCCTCAAAATCTAGGTAGGGTAGGAGCGGCCTGACAAAATCTCACAGGCACTGAAGAAATTGAGAATGAAACGTTTAACTATTTTTTTGTGCAATAATTTAAAAAGCCGGAATTTAAAATGCGTCAATTTAACATTTTGGCATTGGGATCTTGAGAAGTCGGTTTAGCTTTCACGCAAACATTAATTGTAATAATTATTAAGAGCAGAGCTGAGCTAGAACCCTTCAGCCTTCACCCTTGATTTGAGTTATGGATGGACTAGAGCCAACTCATTTACATAGACAAACACTGACTACTTGAATTCCCATGTAGCATACACGCAATGGTAGAATAAGATTATGTTGATGATGAACATTCACACAGAGCAGAGCACAGCTTCTTCTTTTCTGGTTCACTTTGAACTATAAATCAATTTATTGAGTTTGTAAATGAGACCACATGGGCTGCCGCCGCTGCACTTTCACCTGCCCCCACCAAAGGAACAGCGAAACAGAGCAACATCATCAAAAACTTTTTATCTTTTTAAGGAAATGGTTTTCTAAAAATAAATGAATTTTAAAGAATTGTAAACATTTTCCCCTTTTGATGATGTCCCGTTGAAAGATTGCATTAATGGAATGTTAAGTAGCTCGGCGTGATTTAGTTGTGCTGTGCTCACTACACTCCCGCGCATCAGGTATTTAGTGATACCAGAAACCGGGTAGTAGTTGTATTGGAAATCATCCTGGTGTTTAATGGGTTCGTATGTCTACTAAATTTACCCATTACAAGACTGTTTATGACTTTTGAGACTTGAGGAGGTAACTTGAACTCTTCTTCAACTCCTGTTCCCGTTTTTATTCTTCATTAAAGATCAAATGGAATTTTCATGAGAGCTGTCTCAAAGAGTTTGAGTCAAAGTTCGATCCAGGATTTTATTTATGGCTTTTTGCCCCGAATTCCTTCACTCACAAATCCAAATCTAAACTATGACGAAGTCTTCTGCCTTTAGCCTTTCTGATTTTATTCCTTGTGTAAACAAACAGGAAGGGTGAACTCGCTGTTTGTTAAAAAAAGACGAGAGAAGGATTGTTTAGGTTTTTTCCCATATGTGCATGCTCATCCATAATAATATATTCTAAACTCCTCGTGTGGTTCTGTTAAAATTTAGATTTAAATAATTAGAGCTAGATTTAAATGCACCCTTCAGGTATTTGTATCGTAAATAGGAAATGAAATGGACCAATAAGAAAAAATCAATGAACCATAATCTCGACCCTTGCACGTGTGTAGTGCAAGTGCTGTGCCCATCTAAATTATTCCATTGTTAGTAGTTTAAGATTTTATGCTGGAACATGAAGCGTTAAATTCTTCATGTCTGATCTACAGGAAATATATTCAAAGACTGATTCCCTTGCATTGGCTTTAATTTTCCATGGATGATTACATGTGTTCATAGTTGAATGATTAAGTTGATCCATTTATTTTCAGTTGCATTTTGATCCTAATTTATCAATTCGAGGACTGTTGATGTATGAGGTCGCACAAGACGGCTACGCTAGGCGGGTATAAATGAGCGCTGCATCCGCAGTACGAGGATGTATGTACAATGTACATGCATTCAATAGAAAATAGTGTTAAGAGTCATGTTTGAACTCTCTAGAGTAGGAAATAGGTAAAAGTCTTGTCATTCTATCCTACGTGCATTTGTCGACGAATTTTTAAAAAATCTTTTCCCAGGAACCTCCTGAATCTCAAGATTTGTTCATCTTATGATTCGTTCGTAATTTATCAAATATCCTTCTTCTCCATAAAAATATTAGATTATTATACAGCCTCATAAAGTTATGAGGCAAAAATTGAATTTCATGTTCTTGACTAGTAGCAGCAGGCTATAAAAAATAATGAGACCATGTACGATGCTGTACTGTGGGAGAAATTTTTGTAGAATTAAAATGGCTGGATCCGAAGAAACGACGATAGAAACAAGGAAAGACTGGGTTGACCT
Source organism: Thalassaphorura encarpata (assembly GCA_009869925.1). Classification (NCBI taxonomy): domain Eukaryota; kingdom Metazoa; phylum Arthropoda; class Collembola; order Poduromorpha; family Onychiuridae; genus Thalassaphorura; species Thalassaphorura encarpata. Next base: position 17,775 of record WJEZ01000404.1, read on the forward strand.
TGGAAGTCGACTATTTGTTATTTATAATAAATGAGATGAGGAGATAAAAGGGGCATTACCAAATTAGTGGAGAAATTGAACTTTCAGAGAAAGCATAATTTTCTCATGACATTAAACTTTCAAAGCGCACGTATAAGGCTAAGGTCACACGTGGAGTGGAGAAATGCAGGGCTGGGCTTCCCCTTGGGAATTTTCATGTAAAAACTACGACACAATAAAAATGACAATGCGCCATATCATATGAGAATAATATTTGGATTATTGCACATGATCATGGTACGTCCTTCCACAATAAACACGAATATGTACACATATTGAATTTTTTAGACTTTCATAAAAACTGGTTAATTAGCTTAAGGTTCCAAACAAATACATCAGATGCGCTTTAATTACATTTTTTGCTCTGCGCGAAAGCACCTTAATACCCGAAAATCACGAGCATGTGGTCCATTTGACTTTCATGAGATATTTTGAACAGATGAACGTAACTCACTTCTTGGGATGTAAATACAAGGATATATTCGTAGAAACAGTTTGTATCTGGTCTGTCTTCGATTTGAAGAAATCTATTGTTCTCTGCTTCTCAACATTTGTAAATGAGTGAGTAACCCGAGTTTTTGCTGTTTTCTGGCTCGTATTTTGCTTTTTTAGCACTCATCTGTTCAGGATTTTAGTTTCCAATAACCCATTGGCCAATCTGGGACATTTAGACTACAATAGCCTAGCCGTGAGAAAAATTTTGTTTGAGTAAATCTGGCATTTTGTCAGTCTGGCCCGGCCAGGCTAATGGCTCAATTTAACACGGAATCAGGTTTATTTCTGCAATGCAACACAACAAGGGAAATTTCTAAAGTACAAAGATAGATTTAGGTTACAGTTGTAGTCGTTGTCCTTTTATTTCACCTCCTTCTAATCATCCCTTGTACTGTACGCACGTTAAATTTACATTTGTAATAATAAATACAAACTGCCTAGGAATGAAATTGGAATTGGAAAGCTAAGGGAAGACTGGCGGACGCTATGAATATTTATGCACAAAGGAGTAGTAGTAGGCTGTAGGTTAACACTCTAGTTTAGAAAAAGACAAGATTTCCTTGTGTATTTTTCATTTACTGAGCGCAAGGGAAAGACTCCTCTGTTCTGTTCTGTTCTGGCTTGAGTTGTAAAAAAGTATAAGTGGTTAGTCGTCTTGTAGTTGGCTTTGGGCATTGGGCATTGAGTTGGCTTCCAACTCACACAAAGCTGCAGAGTTAGTTTAGGTTTAGCTTTTCATCGGCGGAAGCCAAAAGCAAAGAAAAAGTTAGTCAGTCAGTAGGCTCGACGCTCGAGTAGGAACAGGAACAAAACGAACCAGTTGGATGGTTTGCAAAGAATTGCCAAAAAATTGTATCTCATCAGACGGAGGTCTTTTACCTTCCGTCCGAATTTTTACACAGGGTGCGTGGGAATTTCTATCAACATTCCGCTCCCTGGATTAATTAGAATGCGAAATGCGTGCTAGGGTTTCTAATAACATTATTAGATTTTAAAAGTGTGACGGAATACTTGGGGTGTGCTGCTACAATATTTTGAGGAAGAATTGCGCAGAATTTTAACACTTTGAGTGTCTGAACATAGCGTGTACGTGGTAGTTGGTTGAAATGTCAGGAGGGAAGAAAAAGTTGACAGTTGTGGGTTAGACGCGTCGTGGGAACTAACGGAGAGTGAGTGAAAGCATTTTCGGACGAAATGGGACCCAATCTATTCATTCTTGACGCATAATAATTCATGTGTCTTTTCTTACGGAAAAACAAATTAGAGAATTAGGGCAGAACAACAACATGAAGTTACCTGGGACAGGAAAAATCTCTGGGTTCTTCCAAATCATGTAAGTTCTAAACAAAATAATAACCGAAGAGATTTATTCGCCAATGCCAATTCGAAACATTTTGAAATTGGTTATTAAAAAGTAGTAATGAACTTGAGATACATATACAATGATGGGCGTATTCTTGGGAAAGTCCGGAAATCGTCCAGACGAAATGGGACCCAATCTATTCATTCTTGACGCATAATAATTCATGTGTCTTTTCTTACGGAAAAACAAATTAGAGAATTAGGGCAGAACAACAACATGGGACAGAAAAAATCTCTGGCTTCTTCTTAATCATGTAAGTTCTAAACAAAATAATAACTGGAGAGAATTATTCGCCAATGTCAATTCGAAACATTTTGAAATTGGTTATTAAAAAGTAGTAATGAACTTGAGATACATATACAATGATGGGCGTATTCTTGGGAAAGTCCGGAAATCGTCCCTTTCCTGCTTTTCTTTCTCGTCAATTATTGACTTGCACATTTATAGCCTGTGTTTATGCATACCCATATTTTTTCATGCAATAGTAATGCGAGTGTAATGAATTATTTTGGTATCTGTGCATATTTATGCTAAGAGTTAATTATCTTGTAGCCAGTCGTTGACACAAGAATTTATTTTTTATATCTGACAGCCAAATAAAAATAAATCAATGAAATGTCAGCCTAGCAGACCAGGTGTGGCCAGACAATTCTGCCAAACACATGATTAAAATTAAATCAATAAGTAGACCTTAGCCGTAATAAGTTATTTTACGACCATTGCAGCTTATTTTTGGACTAATTTATGTTGAGTGGAAAAACGCCCTACAATTAAAGATTATTTGACGTATTAGACTTCCGCTCTATGGAATTATTGGGTTGTAAATAAACCTACCGATTAGATTTGATTTGACCCCATGGTCGTATTTCATGGGCTGACTGATTCACAGTCTGTCTGACAATTTACGAATTGATCACTTTGATAGATTATAGAATCAAAATAAAGACTTGTGGTTTAAAACAGACGAAAAGGACCGGAAAGACAGTTCGGATGTTTTTTTGGTGGTTTGACATTTGCATAAGAGTCTAGCCAAGCCAGGATTCACATCTGTGGAAGAATGTCTAAAAGGCTTTAGGAAAATGACAAGGGAATGTGAGGCTCCTGTTGCACTTGCATTTTGGCAGACAGGCAGGCAGGCAGAAGAAATGAGAAGATCACACTACACTAGACTCCTTGGCTGGGCTCTTTGTGTGTGCCAATTAGAAAAACATGTCCACGTGCAATTCACACCCCACTAATGCTAACTTCCTTTGTTTTTACTTTTCCCCACGCTCCCATGTGAAATTGTAAAATGAAATTGGGCTCACTAAATAATCACATCCATACTTTGACTTTAATCATTTAACCACATGTGCTTGTACTAATTTAATGGTAGAAGCCGATCTACATATTTTGGCACACCATTCCAAATCGCTTGATTAGATCCTGCATTCCAATACTTTAGGAAATATAAAAAAAATCACTACAGTCAGGAATTAGGCTAATAGGACAAATTTAAAGATTTCTACAAAGCTGATATTTCCTATACTGCAAAAAACTTGATGTGCATCCAGGACTAGATATTTTATGCTTCAGTACTAATAATATGGCCAACCAAACAGTCAGAAATCTATCCAGAGGAACGAAACAAAAAATAACCTTGCCATGTGGGAAATCCCCGTTCTAACTCGCCCTATAGTCAGCCTATACCCTCCAGCATTTCTAACAGAATTTAAATCATATGCTAGTTAGACGTGATTATAGCGTATGATTTTNTGCCATGTGGGAAATCCCCGTTCTAACTCGCCCTATAGTCAGCCTATACCCTCCAGCATTTCTAACAGAATTTAAATCATATGCTAGTTAGACGTGATTATAGCGTATGATTTTGATAATCATAATATGCGTGCGCAGCACTCTGACTTTGTGTTACAATGGGGCTAAAACTTTTGATTGTTTACTCCCATCATCATCATCAGGTTGTTAAGTATTTACAGAGCCATTAAGATCAGTCAGTCGGCTAGAGTACTCAGATTGGTTTACACTCTTTTGTTTTGAAAACAATCCTGGTTTATTTATGCAAAGATCTTTCCATTTCCATTATGTAAGACATAATGCACAAGTAGTACGTGTAGCTCTATACTAGTGCTAAGTAATTCCGTTCGGATATAGAATCAGACCAATAATTTAGGCCGATACGTTTAAAGTAAATAGAATATAATACAGGCAGGCGGTGCAAAATACTAAATACAAAACTTACGTGCAGGATCAACTACTGACTCGACTCTGTGCAAATATATGCGGAAGAGTTTTGCACTTTGCTCTACTGCAAAGTCTGACTGACTCTTAGCATTAAACTATGCATGTAATGTTTCTCGAGGAGTTTATTTTAAGAAATTGGCAATCCCAAATCCACGCATTTGCAAATTTCCACTCGAATCAAGGCTGAAATGACACTGACTGACGGCGGCTGTTGAAATTGGGGTTTAATTTTGGTCTGATTAGTTTCAGAAACTAAAAAAATTTATATATTCTAGTTATTTTGTTTATTCTAATTTATAGGTGAGACGATTTTTTGACCCAGACTCACCCCCACCTCCACACTCTGAAGATTCTGAAGAAGAATCTTCATCTGGACAATTTAATTCCTTGATTTGTCCAGCTTCAATCACAAGATGACGAGAATCAGCTAAGCGTTGAAATTCACACTGAGCCAATCACAATCTATGCTCCAGCTCCTGCACGTCCTCCCCCAATCAGTAATCGAGTCTTAGTAAATGATTTGATAAACAATTCAAAAAGTCGTTCGGCAGGGCCTTGCAGTCCGAATAACTCTTCAAGTGAGTCTTCCACATTTTCATCAGCAAGAACAGAAATCCCTCGTTTTGTTGGAACTCGGAAACACTCAGCTGCAACAACTCCGTCAGGAATTCCAGTGCGAAAATTTGGGGCTTTTACTTTTGGCTATCGAAGTCAATCTGCATTTTCTCTCCTTGCCCCTCAGACAGCAGGGGCTCATTCAGGTCATCAGCATCAGAGTAAATCTCGTCTAGCCAATATGCCTTGCCCAGCCAAGAAGCAGAATAAATGGGACGCTGTCATGTCCAAAATCGCAGAGACGAAGAATAAACCCATCAATGTACGAGACATTAAATCCCGAGTGTACTGTGCGGTCAAAGGAATGTCAGCCCCTACAGCACCCATGCTTGGACCAAGGGCTTCGGATGCCCTGAATAATCAACGCAGTGCTAATAACAATAATAATCGTAAGTCATCCTTTTCACTTGGAAATTCAGCCAAATTCCGTCATCGTCAACTCCTCCAAGAAAATGAACATTTTTCTTCCCAAAGTTCCACAATGAGCGTGAGTGATTCCTCGTCTTTGGACGAACATCACCTCAGGGGGAATCGGGTCATCCCACCAAGACCTCAGGCACAACCCCGTAAGTCCATTCCAATTTAGAATCAAAACAAATAGAATGAGAATGGATGTGTCTCTTCTTCCTTTGTATGTGGAAAGTATGGTTTCTTTTCATTATTTTCAAATTTATTTGACCTTTTCTAACATTTTTCCTGAAATAGGGTGAACCTGAAATTCCTGTCGCCAAAATAAAATTACAACGTTTAGTGGAACTGGTACCCATTCCTATTTTTGGTCTAATTGCTATGATTAGTAGTAGAAAGTAAAAGTCCTGGTGAAATTCTAATTCCCCAAAGCAAGCAACTTAACGAAATGCGGAAATTATTTCGTAATCGTAAGTTTGTTGCCCTGTCCATGCGTGCCAAGCAATTATTTACCATGGATTTTCTTACCATACGGATGGACATATTTCTCTTCCTGACCCAATAATCCATAACATGCGGGGATTTGAAGAGACTAGACTAAAGACTCATCCGTTATTTTCTATTCCACGCTATGAAGTTCATTATTATTTAAATAGGACGTTCATCGAGAGGACCTACTAGTATCATGACACAAGGAAGCATGTGAGGTTAGAGGCTTGATAAATGTCCATTAGGCTCTTTCTTCTTACTGCTATGGCTATGGTAGTTTCCCAGTGAAAAGGTTTTACCCGGGTAACACGAACTAGTAGTGTCTTCATTTTGGTCTCGTTTCATACCTTTGGCCTGGGGACTCTGTACGCCGTACAAGTGTAGTGCGTATCCATATTTCTATTTTCATTGTCCCCCTATTGATTCCCAATTGGATCGATTAATGTACGAGTTAATACGGGAGTACCGTTTTAGTACATACGTGTACGGGAAGGGCTTTCTCCCTCATTTTTTGCACGGGTAGGATAGGAAGGGCATCCTTTCTTTTCTTTTGGCCAATATTCCTACCTCGTGGCTAACATCAGGAGGACACAGTTCTCAGTGGGTTGCAATTTCTCAGAGTAAAGTAAAAAGTCGGGGTTTTTGCCTGCTTTCTTTCTATTTTTTCTTTCCTTTGTAGGCGCCAAGTCACTTTGTGCATGTCTGACTTTCTCTTCATTCGTTCTTGAGGAGTCAAACCAAGGTTAGGAGTCTATTCTACCCTCCTATTCTCTGACGTGTGTTTCCCTTGAGACAAATAAGTGAAGAAAACTTCCCGAGTTTGTGCTTTTAGCTCTAATAGAATTTAAAAAACGGAAAAACTGCTTTCTTTCCATTGTCTTTTGGTATTAATATTCATTCAAGAATAGTCAGAGGGGGCCGCCTTTGCCCAAGTGTGTGGTGAAAAATGCTGAAGAAAGATGACGTCTCAAATTTAATAGCTTGGCGTTTCTAAGTTCCATTAGACTGGATTCTCCGGGGATAAGTAAGAAGAAAATAAGTGAAGTATTTAAAAGTCAGGCTCATGTGAGAAATATGTAATTTAATTGGTCATTTATCACAAAATTTTGCTTAATATTCTGAAGATTATAATTCCTAAGATTATGGAGTATTTCCAATCCAAATTACTTTGAGCTATTGTAGCTTTTTTCCTTAAAAAACTAAAGTCTAAATATAGGCTAAACGAGAATGCACGTAAAGGTTAGGAGGAACAAATCTCTCGTCACTCAATTCACAAATTCTCTGTAGATTGGGGAAGTTTGAAATGTCAAATTTTGCAGTCCTCGGAGGAGGGGTCCAGAGACAAGGAATAAACAAACAAACGAGGCGGGTTTTTGTGTCTTTTGTTCATCTTTTTACTCAGGGGAAATTAAGCAGGAGCAGCGTCAGGAACCCTTGTAGTATTTGTCTAGTCTGCGCTCAAACTTACCGCTTTAGTTATTCCCTGTCAATTTCGACAAACTAGAAGTAGAAACGGTTCCCTGAATGCAATTAATTCTTCCTCTGGTTCTTTTTTTCTCTCTTCTTAATTTTTTCTTTGGTTGGAATTGGAATGTTGAAGGAATTTTGAGAATGTTTTGTTGGCCTTGATCTGATCTAATCTGCTGCTGATGTGTATTTCTCAGGGGTGAAGAAGGATGGGGTGCCAGTGAAGAGTCGGAGACAAATGTCAGGTTAGACTCATTTCAGCCCTTTGCTTCTTCTTTTCTTCTTCCCTAACTCGTATTCAATGAGTTTTCAACAGACATGTCCGTCTTTCCAGTAATATTAACCCCTGGTCCTCTTTCCTAATATAGACTTGTCATCAGCCTCAGACTATTCTACTCATGCCAGTCAAGCCGTGGATCATCAACCACCTCCGCCAAGGCGGAAACCAAGATCAACAGCAACACGTGTTTCGGCGGCAAAGAGTCATTCAAGTCTTGTCACTCCGACGGCACCCCTTGTCCCAGTGTCCAATGACAAGGCTCATCCAGTCGGAACGAATGGACACAACTATCCCAGGCAAACGAGACGAGTGACCTGTGGGGTCGTCAGTGGTGCAAATTGTAAGTTGACAAATGATTATTCGTAAATGCTAAAAATCCGTGTCAATTTTTAAAATGTATCTAATGACACCATGTGAGAACGGGTTAGATGACTGAGGAAGAAATCTGTATTTTACTTCTGGTTATCGGAAGCTATTGAAATAAAATGAAATGACTGATAACCGTAATAGCAGCAGCTCGTTTGGTCTTCCTGATAATTCGGAGTAATGCAATTACTTGCCATTTCCAACTAGTTTTTAATCCCACAGCCAGCCTCTTAACTGAGCTGATGAGTGCAAAATGGCACTCTGCGCATTAAGATAAATAAAAAACCGTTTAGAGTGCTATTGGCAATGCACTTTTGAGTCCCACGACACAAGTGCCTCTTCACTTTGCTCAGCAGTTCTTTGCCATACATGGGCATTAATTTTTATTCACTGATTACTCCTGAATAAGGTGAATTAATTTTATCGATTTAAATGAGCATGTAATGTGCAAGGAAGAGCATTCATCCCTTATGTCTGTTCGATGACCCCATCATCATTTCATTTCCTTCCGTGTCGCCATCGTCTTAGAATTTTCTTCAAAGAACCTAATTGACAAATTTAATCGTTGGTTCCACGACGACGACGGCTCAATTAAAAAGGATTGGCTACGTGGCATGGCATGGCATAAATGAATGACACGGCAGTATGCCAAACCCAAGGAAGAAAGAGTTTTGATTCATCACATTAAACAATTAGACAGAAATGAAGGAAAAGTCAAGCCATTGCCATGTTAAGCTAAAATTAGAGTGTGCATTAGCAGAGTATAAGAAAGAGCAACAAATTCTATTCTATTATCCCACGCTCAAAAGCCTTCCTAGGATAAATTGACGTGCTAATTTATATAAGTCGAGTTTTTCCACTCAAGTCTGACATGGTGCGCCACAGCGCATCGCGAGGAGAAAGTTTAAGACGCGTGCTAATTTATTTTTAAATTTTCATTCTTCGTAAATATAAAATTGAGTTGTTGCAATATCTACACTACGAGTTTTGCTATAAAAATTCCGATATGCTCTATTTGTATTCCCAATGGAAAAATTATGCAAGTTAAATTTGTATTTGTTATTCGGCGTTCCCTGATTATTCTTATGCATGAACTCTCGGCGTTCTCGATTAACATCTTTGTTTTATTTTCTGACACTGAACGTAATGTGGGGTAATAAAAATAAAGGATACGTAGACGGTATTGTACTTGCGGTTCTATCGTTTTATTAGCGCATATTATTTTTGTTTTGCTCCCTCAATTCATTCCCCCGCCCATTCATCAATTGAATTCATCAACTTGTTAAGTCAACTAAACTCTTGACTTCCTTTTTGAACTCCCACAACAACGTCCAAAGGAGGAGACATAATGTCTCAACACTTTGTTTAGCACGCACAGTCTCAAGCTGAACCCATAGTACACTGTGCTGGTGCTCCTTAGTTAGCCCAAAGTAGTAGTGGCACTGGCCAAATCAGAATGAAGACTTAAAAATTTGACCCGATTCCTGGAGGTAAATAATGTTAACCTGTGATTGTTATTTTGTTCCAGTGGCCAGTACAAGAGCACCCTTGAGTTCTGCTAGAAATGTCGTTCCAACTACAAATGGTGCTACAAATGCCAAGACTCATCCTGTTAAGCCGTTGCGAGGTACGTTAATATTTCATGCGTTCATCCATAGAGTCAAAAATTAGATTACTTCATTAAATTAACTAATTTCGGTTTCTGCTACGGTATTACGTGTACAATTCTGTACCTCATATCGTAGGGTAAGAACCATGATTTAAAAATTAGTCTGAAATTTATGCCACATTGGCTTTTGACTCTTGTCAACACATTACAAATAATATCTTCGATCTCTGCCAAAATTAAAGTACGTACATAAGTGGTTTAGAAATCTGCACGTGGAACTAAACCGAGAGAGACCAGGAAAAAGAGTGTGTGTGTTTTGATTAATATCTTTTACAAGTGTTGCTACAATTCGTCTACTCTCTACGCATACATATTTCGTATGTATTAGCATTTGCACTCTTAGCCTCAGATCAGTACGACACGACGCATGGGGTGTGAAAGGGGTTAATTAAGGACTTGCGAAAAGTTTGACACAAATATTGCAGAGGTTTTTGCCGCACATGCACGTATGGGCTATGCTATGCCATGGTTGAATTATACATATTCATGTGAGGTTCTGTTTCTTGTTAATCTACAACATTCCTTGGGCTTATCCTTACCAAAATCCCAAGACAAGAAAGAAGTGATGAGAGCAGCGAAAGCGATAGATATCTTAATGTATGCAGTAGTAGTATTCCTAATATTTTTATTTTTAGAATTAAAAGAGATAGGAATAGCAAAGAATTTGATCACCCATGATAACATTAGCATTAACCAGAGCAGCAGAAATAAATACGTTGCGTTGCGCTACGCTACGGGAAACCCACTTTTCTTTCTATTTTTTACTGCAAAAAATTTGAAATCAATATTGCGGCATTGTAGAAGACACAAAATCCCTATTTTGATTTTATGACTGTGGCTGGGCGTAGTATATGGGATTTTCTGTATTTTACTCACTTGTAATGAGAATGACACAACAACCTTTGATTGGAAATTAAATCTCATCTTCATCAAAACATGGATCAACAGGAGTGTTATATGCAAATATTGACATCTGATGAGTATTTTATATACATTGTCCATCTTTACAATTATTTGTACACATAGCATACATTCAAAGTGCAATTTGATTGTTGTGATCAGCCAACTTTAGTCAGTTAGGAAAGAACAATGACAGAGCTAGTCAGTCTGTCTGTCTCATCTGAATCGCGTCACTCTTCTAATTTGAATATTGACTAATTTCCTCAGCTTAATTTGGAAGAGAGTAGACAGACAGACAGAAGGAGTTTTTTAAATTCCGCACTCGTCGTCCTCTCTTGCAGCCAGCCATTGTTACAAACCTAGACTCGTCAATGAAATATTTATCCATATTGGAAATACACGTAAAGTTAAACTTTTTTCAATTTTGGATAGGATTGAAAGTTCTAATTTACGAAACAACTGTTGCACTGATTTACATTTAAGAATTTGAAGTACAAATTTTATTTGCAAAGAAATGTAAAGGCAAAGACAAAAGTCAAAGATCAGATTTGATGGAACCGGTCATGCAACTTTGTTCCATTGCATTGCGTGGTGAATTGAGAGCAGAAACGGAAAATGACAGTTTGATAACAAACGAAACCTGTCTTGTTCTATATACAATGTAATGTAGACACCTTAACAAGTAACAAAAACAACGTATGGGTGATAAATGGGATCAAAGACTTGATGCGAAATTTTGAAAAACTAACGACAGCCGACAATACAATGATGTTGTTTGGAAATGGAGATGATCTTTTTTACCTCTGATCTAGATCCATCCTATTAAAGTGCCATTGCCGTATGCTAATACTACTATTCTAGCTTTACTCGCTTGAATTACCTTTATTTTTGGGCTTTCCCTTCTGTCAGATTGTGTTGGCAAGTTAATTTTTTGCACTGTTACAAGGTCAGCAAGGTAAACGCGTTAGTGGCATAAAAAATTAAAGTTAGCAAATGTATTCGGTAGTATGTAAAAAAGGAAGAAACTCAAAAAGCCGAGTCCTAGTCCTCGAAGAAAGGCGGTGAAAGTTCAGAGAGCAGAGACATCCTGTGTCTGAGATTCAGACTATTTTCCGTTTAACTTTCACTAGTGGTTTCCGTCCTCGCTTGATGTACGGCGAGAGAGGAATAATCTTGCTGGCTTGTGTCTTTAACGTCACAACTTTTATCTAGTCGCGTCATCGCCAAAATCGATGTCAACAAGAAGGGTCGGATCTTAAAAGCAAATCAATTAATGAACAATGCATTGCAAAATCAAGACTTA
>WJEZ01000405.1:0-29337 GCA_009869925.1 Thalassaphorura encarpata
CGACTACATCGTGTCCAGACTAAAGAAACTTGATCTTTCAGCTGGGACTAAAATGTCGACAAGGTCTAATGACAATTTAAAACGATTCGGTGGGAAGATCAAGCCAGGGTATAATATTTTATCCACTTCAAATCCTTGGAAACCCTTGACACGCTACGAGGAAGCAAAAATGTTCAGAGTCAATATTGAATTACCCAAAGTATCTGGAGGTAATGCTAATTCAGCCAGAATTAGTCAAGGGTTCATTGATGCTGTGAATACATTGCAAGATTATCGATGGACGATTGATCAAGCTGATTGCACGGTGAAGAAAACTTGGATACATTTTTTCGAAACCTTTGGAACTCATGTAGTTACGACGGCTTATTTAGGTCAATCAGCCACGACTATTGTTGAAGGTAAAATGTTCGGAATAATCACGGCCTTCCCGGCGAACTCGGCTATCAATGTAACAACGATTAACAACAACCCTGCAAGAAATTTTATGATGACATGGCTAGGAGGAGATTTTACTTTGACAAGAATTTCAACTTATATTAAGGAAATTAGAAGAAATCTATGGGTTCCAGCTGAAGAAGCTATTGATGCATGGATCGAGGGAAAGTTGACACTTTGCGATAACTAATTAATAACATTTAAGTTTTAGCTAGGAAAAAAATGTGAATCAAAGATCACACGCATAGAATAAAAAAATTACAAAAATTATGCCTACATCAACAACAATGTCTAAAATGTTCTTAATAAATATACGTAATAATAAACGTAACTCAATCATCAGAATCACTACATGACACCTAGCATCGTCTACATTTTTGTATTTGCTAAATGCTAACAATCATAAATTGCCTGGAAAATAGATTCGATAGAGTTCAGTAGAATTAAAAACTCTAAGAAATTACAGTTTAAATTAAATGTCACCATCAAATCTCAGAATAAATTAATGGAGCAGTGAAAAATTCTTCGAAATTTATTCCTAGCTGATTTTAGATTAGGTGCGATCTTGCACAAGGCTGCTTAAATAATAAATTCCTAGAGTCAGAAACGAATTCCAGGTAAGGCGGTGGGTGCACTTTGTTTGACTTATGCACAAAACTGATTCCAGTGGTTTGTCCAGTTCTATGAATGCTAAATGGATTTATTAAGAAGGATTTAATCAATTCAGACATTTGACCTTGTATGAAAATTTTACCAACTAAATTTAATGTTGCAATGTAGCTACTGCCCAGTCTGCAGGCCAGCGCCAGAGACAGATGAGTCTATATGTATAAATAAATTTAAGAACTAAGCCAGAAGCTAAGATAACCCTGCCTTGACATTTACTTCTATTGAAAATTAAATCTTGCTTGCTATGAATTTGCCGTCCAGTTGCAAAAAATTGATTAGTGAATTTCATTAGAATTTTAATTTACTTTTCCCCGAATAAGGATGACCCTTGACTTGTTTTATGGATAAATTAAGAGACGGATAAGAAGATGTAAATATCAATGCTTGCTTATTTGACTGACTGGCTAAATAAAAAGATCATTCACTCCTTCAGTACATTCAGTTTCAGCGTAATTCAGTACAACCCATTTGCAACATTTTGCCACAACCATGCTTTTCAAGTTTACTTTTTTGAGTTTACTTATTTTAATAAATTGTTCCAACGCCTGGTATTTTGAAAAGAATGATCAAATTTGTGCACAACTTTTTGTCTATAAGGACGAGAATGGAGATTCTCTCAAAATATTACACGGTGGGCGAATCCCAAATTTGGGAGATTATTCCTACGAACCAATTACTACTGTGACGAGTGAAAATGAAAATGAAGCTGAAGGTTCAATTTCTGAAGAAGAGATGATCCCAGACAATTCAGAAATCGTCATAGAAGTTCAAAATAATTGTAAATTGGTCGTTTGCAATGATACTAGTTTGGTGGGTACTTGTGCAGAAGTGTCCAAGAACGTAACAATGGCTGAACTTGCACAAACTGAATTTGGACTTGCTTCAGCCTATTGTTCTTGTCCTAAGGTACAGTAGTAAATAAATTTTATATTTAGTTTCTAAAACCTAATATGAATTTTTTTGTATATAATTCTTAGGTTTGTTCATGTGAAGACATCCAATTGCGTCGGACAGAGTGCGCACGCGCATACATTGATAAACGTTGCAATGACTGTGATGCTCCTTATGCTGACATGAGAGAAGGGTCGCACAAGTCTTTTCCAAATGCTTTTAGAGATAAAATCACATCGTTTATTGTGAGGGATGGTTGTCAGCTTACCACTTATGACGAGGAAGATTTTAAAGGGACGACCAAAACATTCAAGACGAAAGTTACAAAGGTAACATTTCCTTTCTATTTTAAAATCAAAGTATTAATTCGTGGTATTTTTTTAGAATCTCGAATATGATGTTGGTTCCTACAAATGTAGTTGTTCAGCTGTGCCAACCTCTACCACAAATTCTGCTATAAATGTGACACGACCTTCTCATTGTAAGTTCTATTGGAATTAATGCAAAAATATAATAAGTTACTATAATGTGCTATTTCGAGCAGATCCTCCCATGGTTGAAGTCCCAAAAACTTCAAGACAAGTGAATGCCTTGCTAAATTCACGGAAAGACCGTCATCCTGGCCTAATCGCTGCCCTTCAGTCCCTAAAAAATCGGAGGTCATCCCGACATGCGTACATTTTACTCCTTGGACTCACAGGGGCAGGAAAATCTTCTACGGTACGTTAAATTAAATTTAGTTGGTATTTTTTAAATTTAAATACTAAAAAATGTGGTCTTACAGATAAATTTTCTATTTGACAATCCTACTGTTGCGAAACCCGGAGATGCAAATTCTACAACGACTGATATTCATGAATACCAAATCCCAATTCCTGTCGACGAACTTGGAATCTCAAATTCAGAGCTGAGAGTAATTGACACTCCTGGGCTCGTTGATACGCGAGGGCTGGAACAAGACGCTAAATTCTTGGCCACTCTTCACAAATACTTAGAAAATCATGAAGACCTTCGCCGCAATGTGCCAAACGTTGTTCTTGTCTTTGCAAAATTCAATGATAATCGATTTTCTGGGGATGGAGCAAGTTTTGTCAAAATGCTACGTGCGATTGATGTTTTCCGAGAAAAAATCATGCCCAAGAAATTCTCGAATGTAATCATCGTCCTCACACATTACATGTCCGAGACGAATGCAATTGTAAAGAACCCTGCGAAACGACTTGCTGATATTAGAAAAGTTGTAGAAGAATTTAGCCAATTCCCAAAACCGATCGTCATGGCCGTAGCTGAGAATAAACCACATGAGGAATCTCTGACAATGGTCAATGGATTTTATCGGTTGCCAAATGGAGATTATTATCCAAGAAATCTATTTGAGAAAATTCAATCCGTGACGACGGGGACAGACCCAATTGGCGAAGCTATTATCCGGACTGCCTTCAAAAATCCAGATGCATTCGTCGTAAAACAAAAGAAATTTGAACTTGTAGGAGAATCAAATTCCAAATTCCTTCATTACTTGGGAATCATCGGAGATACTCATGCAAATTCAGGGTCAACAGAAATTTCTGAATTATTACAAGAGGGATATGAAAATTTAGATGGAGAATTGAAACGCTTATACCCAGATACACTAGATTACTTGCAACGGGCACTTTTTAATCGCCGGATCCTTACTAAGCAATCCCTTCCTTCAACGACGCCTGAGATAGCAAAATTCTTTACAGAAATTCGGACAAATCCAGCTATTCTAAAATTGTTGGACTCTGCCCTATCCCTCAGTGTTCCATTTTTTCCAGAAGATTATTTGGCCGGGAAAAGTTATAATCTTGTAAAGGATGAATCTGAATCACTTTCTCCATTTCATTTGGAAAATATGCAACCCACGACTGATATTGGGTTCACACTCCCAGATGTCCTGAGTTGTTCCTTGCAAAATTCTGTGAGAACAATTTTTCAAAACTACAATTCAAAAGAAGAATATTTGAATGCACGTCTTGGCGAACTTCGGGTCGGCGGTGCCATAAAACCAGAAAATTTCAACGGAAAAATCAAAGCAGGAAGAAACGTTGTGACCTCAACTGATGTCTCAAGTGCTTTGAAATTAAGCGCCCTGATTGAATATCAAACTTTCCAACTGACTCTGACGGACAATGCAGAATTAAGCGAAAGATTTTTAACCGCCGTAAGAAATTTGGAGAAAATAAATTTTGATAGCACAAATTTTGACAGCGTTCAGGCTTGGACTGCTTTCTTCACTAATTTCGGGTCTCACGTCGTTCAATCTGCCTATGGTGGTGGATCTTTGGAAATTAAGCTAGAATTCACTGGAAATTCGACAGAAGGAAACTTGATTCAAGTAAGAGAAGATTTATTAGGTGCCATGTATTCCATCGTTCGTCTTGTCGAGGATTCTATGATCGGAAGAACCGGAAATGGTAATTCCTCAGATATTTTGCAAGAAACTCCGTCTGATATAAAACTGAGCATGAAATTTCGAGGCGGAGACTACAAACACCATCTGGCAAATATCAGTCATTCCGAAGCTACAGATATTCTTGAAGATTGGCGCGAGTCAATTGCTCTCCAACCAGTCATGCTTGAAAATGGAGTGACACTTTTACCAATCAGTGAAGTCGTCAAACGATATCGCAAAGATCTCAATTCAACCTTCTACGAAACAATGGAAAAAGCTGCGAGTGCATTGCTTAATTCATCTTTGGCTTATACTGGACCTGTACAGACAAGAAGCAGAGGAGCTGCCGCAGCCCCAGTTGGGCGAGAAGGTACGACTTTAATGACCTTTGACCCGTCAGGATCATCTGATACAATGGAACAATTCCTTTCAATGTTCAAAGCCCTAACGGAAGAATCCAAAGCAGCACAGCAACGTTTTCAGGACATGTGGGAGAAAATGCATGCAAATCAAATAGAACGAGAAGAAAGAATTCGAAAAGAGACTGAGGAACAAATGAGAATTGAAAAACAAGAAAGACAAGAGACAGAGATTCGTCTTCGCGCAGAAATGGAAGCAGAAAAAGATCGTCAATTGCAAAGAGAATTGGCTTCACAATTGCAGCATTTAGAAGAATTAAAAATTATGGAAGCAGAGCGAGCAGCCCAACGAGAAACTGCAAGAGAAAATCAACTCATAGCTCAACAACAAATGAGCAAGCAACAAGAAATGCTCTTGGCCTTTGTGTCTCAACAAAATGAACAAGTTGCTGCGCTCCAGAAAGCCTCCATAGAAAATCGCTCACCTTCATTACTTAGTGAAATCGGTGGAGTTGTCAAGAGTGCTTTCAGTTCAATCGGCCCAATGTTGCCTTTAATGGCCATGGGCTAATCTATACAGTCTAAGCAGAACAATATTTTATAACTCACAATTTTAATAATTCTTTGGCTAATTAAACTAATTATTCGTCTAAATATTAAAAAATAAAATAAAATCAAGCATTATATTCTATTCCTAAATCTGCATTCACTTGATGGGCATATCTACGCAAGCGACTAAAAGTAGAAAATTAGGATTTCATCGTCTACTTCAGCATTATTTCTAGAGATTAGATTTGTCTATTACTTTTAGTTCCCAAGCTATAAAGAGACCAATAAAAAATAAATCAGGCAATTGAGAATTCGCCAATTCACAGAAAAATATTTGTGCACAAACCACAAGCACAACTTGAACTTGGTGAACTTAATCAAATGTCAAATTAAATTAATATGCTATCACAATCTGAAACCTTAACCTCTGCACTTGCTTCCTATGAATAAGTCACAGTTCTGCATAAATTGAATGTATCAAGTGAATAAACTACAATTCTTAAGAATTGTTGGCGGCGCCGTCCGTAAGACGATAAACTTTCTTCCGAGAACTAATAAAATTCTTTATATGATCTTCATTTGACATAAGAACTTGCCTTTATCTAGCTTAATGATTAGGAAATTAAAATCCTGAAATCCACATAAGGGTGAATAGAGGTTTGACCTACCAATTTATACGTTAAATAAACTTTTGAGTCTAAAACCTTTAATCTTTGCCTAATTCCTAGGAAGAGTTCAAACTTAACCCAAGAATTTATGCAATCTTTGCCAAGAAAAACTTGATAAACTTGAGTTCAACTCAGAAAGCTTCGTTAGAAGAAGATACTAAAGTGATTAACTAGAATTGAGCCAATAAAGTTAAAATGTAATAGCTCTCATTGAACTACACATACTATTTATATTGACAACTTTTCTTTGCAATTGGTTAGTTTGCATTTAGAGTTCTGGACCGATTGAAGTTCTTTCTGGGGTTGTCTTTCTAAATAAATAATAAAAATGTATCCATATAGTGCAACAATTTGTTGCACAATTTTACTACTAAGTTTCCTCGAGTCTTTGTGTTCAATCCACCGTCTCATCTGGAGATAAAACATGTGCCATTCTATATTCTGCAGATAATTTCGCTGAAAATGAACTTTATTTGAGGGAGGATCAAGGAATTCCAGATTTTGCGGAGCATCACATAAACTCCGTGGATATATGGAACACGACTGGTTCTATTAAAATTACCAAGGGTTGTACATTCTCTGCCTGCAATGAAAGTTATTTTGATGGGATGTGTAAAGTATTCAAGGATCAAGATATTCCTGTCCTATCACAAGAATTTCGAGGGATGGGATCAGCCAATAATTCTGCAGATAATTTCGCTGAAAATGAACTTTATTTGAGGGAGGATCAAGGAATTCCAGATTTTGCGGAGCATCACATAAACTCCGTGGATATATGGAATACGACTGGATCTATTAAAATTACCAAGGGTTGTACATTCTCTGCCTGTAATGAAAGTTATTTTGATGGGATATGTAAAGTATTCAAGGATCAAGATATTCCTGTCCTATCACCAGAATTTCGAGGGATGGGATCAGCCAATTGCTCTTGCGTTACGGTAATAGTATAAAATATTAATATTACTCAGCTCATATTTTATATTAAAATTGTTTTAATTCAGGATTGCAAATGCGAAGACATCCGCCTAAGAAAATCTGAATGTGCTCGTGCCTATATTGACAAGGGATGCAATTCATGTAATGCTTATTACACGGATTTTCGAACAAAGAAACCATTCATTGGAGAAGTATTCAAAAATAAATTTTCTTCATTTGTCGTTCGACCTGGTTGTCAGCTTGAGGTTTTTGCGGAGGAAGATTATGAAGGAGATTCAGAAATATTAGAGGGTATTACAGAGGTAACAAAAAAGGCCAATTTGTAAAAATTTAAACTGACTGAGTATTACATTTTTGTGATTTTTACAGGAATGGGGTAAAGGAAAAGAATTGAATTCATATGAATGCACATGTAATGAAGACGTTGAACAAATCAATATACCAAAAAAGAAGAGAGCAGAATCATGTAATCAGAAATTTCAGAGAAAAAAAATCCTTTAATATCCTAAGAACTGGCTAATGCTATTTTGGAATTTTTAGATCCTCCAATGATCCACGTTCCGGATTCCCCTGATGAAATCATGAGTTTACTCAACGGTACGAATCGACATTCTGGGCTCTTACACTCTCTTCAATCTATCAAAAACAAGCGAAGTCCGAAAAACTCTTACATTTTACTCTTGGGACTTACTGGGGCTGGAAAATCCTCATCCGTAAGTTAAAAATTATTATTTTTGGGTATGTAGTCCTTAAAATAAATTAGTACAAGATGATATTAATTATCCAGATTAATCTGCTCTTCGACAATCCAAACATAACAAAAGTTGGAGACGGAATATCTACAACATCTGATATCCACGAATTCCGAATTTCCGTTCCAGTAGATGAATTAGGAATTAGTAATTCAGGAACTCAGAGTCATCGACACACCTGGGCTCGGAGATACGCGTGGGTTGGAAAATGATGCAAAATTCTTGGCGACACTAGATGATTATCTGAATGGACATGAAGAATTGAGCAAATATATCCCAAATGTTGTCCTCATCTTCGCAAAATTCAACGATAATCGATTCCGAGGGGATGGAGCCAGTTTTGTCAAAATGCTTAGGGGAATTGATCTCTTCCGAGAAAGGCTCACAGATAAGAAATTTTCCAACGTTGTTTTTGTTCTATCTCACTATATGTCAGAAACAAAGGACTTGACACGTCGACCTACGAGGCGATTAACTGAAATTAAGAAAACTATTGAAGATTTCAGTTTATTCCCAAAACCAGTAACAATCGTCGTAGCTGAGAATAAAGCCCTTGAGGAGGATTTGCCCATGTTGAATGGATATTTCAAATTACCAAATGGAGATTTCTACCCAAAAAACCTCTTTGACAAAATTCAACAATCCACGACATCTGGATCCGATCCGATTGGCGAAGCTATTATCCGAACAGCTTTCAAGAACGCAGATAATTTTAATATTACAGCAACCCATTTCTCCCTTGTTGAATCCAAGCATAGCAAAGTTGTCAAATATTTGGGAATTTTAAGCGCAGCAAATTTCAAGGTCGACGATACCGAAGTTTCTAGGGCCTTGGCCACAGCGTTTGAAAGTTTGAGTCCCGATCTCAAGAAAAAATTTCCAGATGCCCTGCCATACCTGCAAAGATCTTTCAATATTAGAAATATTCATCTAAAATCCAATATTCCCCGAACTACAGTCGATATTGTGAAATTCCTTAAGGAAATTCGACAAACTGAAGCAAATATGTTTTTGATGGACAAAGCCTTTGGCCTCAAAATGCCAGAACTCAAAGAAAATTTAGTGGCTGGATATGGGTACAGCGTGATTGATGACGTGACACTGACATCGACTCCATTTCAATTTGGATCCAAGGCAATCTCAGACATTGGTTATCTCATCCCATCCGTCTTGACATGCAAAGTTGAAAATGACATTCGCAATTTTTACGAAACATTTGCAAATACTGCGGCATACTTAGATTTCCGTCTTCAAAATTTGAATGTTCAAGGCTCTGTTCCAGTCCAAAGTTTCAAGGGATCAGTCAAACCAGGCTGTAACGTCATCGACCTAAGCAATTTGACTGAGGCAGTGGATGGTCATACTTTTACCGCAGTCAGGGAACATCGTGCCTACGAACTAGTCCTCAATGATAGACTAGACCTGAACAAAGAGTTTGTTGCAGCCGTCAAGGGTCTACCCACTTACAATGAGAGTGATTACCAAGGATTAGAAGTTTGGAAAGAATTCTTTGCTCACTATGGGACCCACGTAGTAAAATCAGCCCATGGAGGTGGTTCTATCGAAATTCAACTCAAATCCATGGAACCTGCAAACCCATCCATTTCACAAGCCATGTTCAGCATTGTTCAATTCGCAGAAGACGTGAGCATTGGTAAAATCAGTGGGCTCAGCTTGGACACAAACGGAACTCAATACACGCTCAAATTCAAAGGTGGAGATTTTAAATATCATGCCACAACGTTAGACAGTATGAGTTTGTCCGATGCTGCCCAATTGCTAGAAAATTGGAAGGAATCATTGGCCTTTAGTCCAGTCATGTTGCACAGTGACATGAAACTTTTACCAATCAGCGAAGTTGCCAAGAAAGTTGGACATAATATTTCTGCTGAAATCCAACGTGCTGCTTTGGCTTTGTTTAATTCAACATTAAAATATGTTCCACCACCACGCCCAGATGGACCACCAGAGGCTCGAGAAAATGTCAAGACATTGGACTCAGGAGCTAATAATCAATTTGCACTCATTCTTCAGCAAATGATGGCAGAATCACAAAAATCTAGCGAGAGGTTTGAAAAAATGATGCTTGAAATGAAAAAGGAACAGGCCGACAGAGAAGCTAAGAGGGAAATGGAACGAATTGAGGAAAAAAAATTGGAACGAGCACGCCTAGATCGCCAGGAAGATATTCGTCGGAGTGAAATTGATCGAGAAAAGGATCGACAATTACAACTTGAAAAACAACGAGCAGATGCTCAAAAAGAGCGGGAACAACAAAGACTTGACGATCAACGGCGAGAAAGGGAACAACAATTAATTTGGAGGGCAGAGCAGGAAGAAAAAAATAGAGCATATATGGAAATGATGCAAAAAATAGCTAATCGACCTCCAGTCGTCATTGAACGTGGTGGAGATGGATGTCTGAAGAAAGGAACAATGATTAGGGGCTTGAATGGTGTCCAAATCCCAATAGAAAATATTAAAGTAGGTGATATGATCTTGGGTGGTGATATGAACCCCACACGGGTATTCGCAGTTTCAGCCTGGTTCCTCGGAAATCAAAAATTTTACGGATTTGATCAAAATCACCAATTTTTCACTGGAACTCACATGTTTGTGAGCAAGACTCAATTCCATGTCGTGGACAAAAGTCATTTGATGGAAGTTAATCCACTCATGGGGTATTTGGATGTAGAAGAATTTGAAACAAAGGGGGAATTCAATATTAGCGTGTATGAATCAGGAAAAGTGAATGAAAAATCCGTCGAATTGACCATGGACCCCACAGAGTACCCTGCAGATACACTAGTTTACTTTATTCAAGTCGAAAGCCCATCTGGGACTTATTTTGCAAATGATTTCTTGGCTCACCATGAAATTCCACCCTTTGAACATTGGCCAAATACAATGGCAACTCTCTTCGTGGCCATGGAAGATCCGAAGATCCAATTCGCCAAGGCCTTAGACTACAACAAAGAAAATATTGCTGTCGTGGAACGAATAATTGGAAATATATACGGTAAAATAGAAATCATTTTGGAAAAATCCTTGAAACAATGAACTGGATTCAAGTTCCGATTCTAAGGAAGACGTTCCTTTCAAAAGTTTTGATACTGTAGAGACGATGGGTAATATTTTCCAAAAAGATACTTTTGCCAATTTTGCCATCGGGACATATGCTACTTGTGGACCTATGATGGCAGAAGTTATGGATTTTAGTGAAGATTCTCCGGATTTGCAAAATATCATTGTTAAAATTATAGTTGACGAAGTTATCGCCCATAAACATAAATTTAAACTCAACTAATTAAATTAATTGTCCCGAAAAACATTACGCTCAATAATATAAATTAAATTGAATTAAAAGAATTCTTGAAATATTTTACTCTCGTTTCTCGTTTTAATCTTCTAATACATTAACAAATGACAGAAATATTTCACTACCTTAAGCTTATGATGAAGAATAAATACAAAAACTCGCCAGCATTGCCAATATTTAAGCTGTCTTCTCAGGTTTGACAAAACTTCTCTTCTTTTTCTGCTTTCGCAACGTCTGGGTCAGACTAGCTAATTTGGCGTGAACTTCAGAAAATATTTCTACTTGTTCTTCGGCTGGAAGTGTAGCTCTGAAATATCCCGTGTGTAAAAATTACGTATTAAAAATTACAATTATCTACTTAACTTAATCAGCAACGCTTCAATTTTAATTTACCTGTATGTTTTCATTAGATCATATTTCTGTCCTTCCTTTCCTGTCTGGAAATTGTATGTTCTTTGCCGCTTCAATTGCCAATCAGGGATTTGATCACTAAAATCTTCTACACCTTTCAGATCCCATAAATGCCACTTACAAATCCATGGTTTTGGATTCAATTTAATCTGGAGAAGGTCAAGATCAAAATTCAAAATTATACCTTAAAAATTCTATGATACACGTGAAAAGGCTATTTGCTATTTTACCTTCAATGTATTGATAGGAACAGGTGCATCGGGGCTGTGAAATACGGGCTGCATGTCAAATGGAAACTTAGAATACTCCAAAGGACAATCCCTCAAATATCTCAAATTATCATCAAGTCGCTTCTCAAGTTTCAAAACTCTGATGGACTGAATGATCGGACTGTACATGTCATATTTGATTTCCACGCCTAAAAGAAAAAAATCGATGTAGAGTTTAGTCACTAAACTGGATACGTAATGCATCAGTTAATTACCCTGATGATCAATCACGTTTCTTAGAACGAACCAAGCCCGGAGACCATTTCCTCCTCTTTCCGTGCAAATCCCAACAAATTCGTTTGTTTTCCCAACAGCATATTGATCTGATACGGCTACTTTCAAAATACTCCCTAAAAATTTTAAAAAAAGAGAATACTTTGTCAATTATATCCACGATTAAGGTCAACAATTATTCTGACTTACCCACGTAGAACTCTGGAATATCCAAATGTTCCCTTCGTCTCAACATATCAAGTCTTTCCAACTTTTCTCGAATACGATTCCTATATTTCATGTCTGGGTCAGGGAAGCTATTTCGACTTACCCACGTAGAACTCTGGAATATCCAAATGTTCCCTTCGTCTCAACATATCAAGTCTTTCCAACTTTTCTCGAATACGATTCCTATATTTCATGTCTGGGTCAGGGAGAAACTCTGGATAAACAAATCGGTACGGAGTAAAATTATCTTCCAATTCATATTGTGGATTTCTTGGTCGAGGAGGTGGGGCCGAAGAAGCATCTGACTCCGCCACTTCCCCATCAGGGGTACCAGTACCAGAAAATTGAGCATTCTGAGTTTGCAATTGGTCAGCTACTCCATTTTTGTCACCATCAGCCGACTCATTCGGGAGGACATTCTTAGACTCAATTTGACTCGAAAATAGACGAATTGCTAAAAGGAATTAAACAAAATACATGATTAAACGTAAACGTACGGTTTTGATAAATATAGTCTAATTTTAGTTACGCACGTGGTAATCGCACAATTCCAGTTTTTGGAAGTTCTTGCTGCAACAATTTGAAAGGAATGCAGCGATTAAGTCTGCTGAGAAACATTTCAATATTCAAAAAATTTCACTGCGAAATAATTTACATAAATCTGTTCAATTCAATCAGAATCAGAACAAAAAGCAGAATTAATATAAAATTCACTTCAGGATAGAAGTAGAATTCAACCGGGTTTACGGATTCCCCCCATAAGCAAAGGTGGAAGGAAGCAAAGGTCCAAGAGATGGCAAATTACACTCGAACCAAATTATTCGTACGAAAAGAAAAGTTCTTAAAATACTATAGTTTTTTATTTTAGTACAATTTTTTACCTTTATTTTCCAATAACTCACATTATTACACAAATAATGGAATTTTGCAAAACTCTTTAACGTGTAAATGTAAATGTTTGAATTGAAATCAGAATCATTTCCAAATTCTGGACTAATACTCAAAGTCGTAGCCAACGATTCACGCTGATGAAGAAGGATTATCCATATTATGAGTAGAGAACACATCCTGCGACATGAAGATGTGCCAAGTTGATAGGTAAGATGATCATTTGGTTCGGAAACATGAGCTGATAGAGAAAGCCTGTGTGAAAAATAAAAATACTTATGATAATACTATTATGTAAATGGCTGAGTCAATTTCAACACAAACCTTTATACTAGTAACAATGAAATTGAACAAATTGTACAATTTCGGAAGGGTCGTTCTTTCAGTCTCGTCGAGCACAAATGACAGGGATAGTATAGGAGTATGGTTTAATTTATACTTTTCTGTGTGGGGTTAATGCTCCTTGGCAGAGAGCCAGAAGAAAATATGTTATTCTTCCTGGTTCATGTGATAGTTCACTCACTGGCCGATCATGAAAAACAAGGAAGTCCTAGTTGCTGACATTATTAATCGAGGATGTTATTTTCTTGAAAACAGATTCGTCCATATGTTATTGTTCGAATGACCCCAAACTAACTCAATAATATTTTTCTCGGATTTGCGGAGTCAATATTTCTAAGTCAAACCAGTAGCAATCACTTCTTGGGAAGAATAGGAACTTGAAAAGTTTTCTTCCGGGTTAGTTCGTTAACCCTTCACTCCTAAGAAGTTATGATATTTATTTTTTGTGTTATGAAATTGTGATCGTTTCCATCGGTATGGTATCCCTATCCCATGGCTATTACCTCACTTTACCCTTTAGAACACCTAGAATTGTCGGATATGTAGGGCCTTATACCACGTCCTTGAAGTTTTTCTGTTCCGCCTCAAAGCGTGAATGCAAATTAAAATATGGAAACCAACCAGGACGAAAGTGTCTGCATATTTCTGTTCTTTCCTACTGTATCGACTGGCACAATATATTTTACTCAACTATTTTTGTAATGGATGATATGATGATTCCACTCCCCAAAATATGACTAATTGCAAAATAAAGCTAAAACATCACGTTTTAGAACAAATAAATGTTTTCATATTTACCTGCCTTAAAATTACCCTTCATTTATCAAAGTTCATTGACTTGAGCCAGTGATAGACATTTTGTACTTACACAACTCCAATTAATCTGTCATCATCTTTTGGACGAGATATTCATTGCATTATGCATTGAGTCGTAACTTCCAATCAATAATTTGAAATCTTGGCATACCTTTATTCCATCGCCCACACCACTGTTTTATAGTTCATGAGAATTCATATGACTTGATTTGGTGGAATTTAGGCTAGTAAATTACGAAAAGAGCCAGTGATAGACATTTTGTACTTACACAACTCCAATTAATCTGTCATCATTTTTTGAACGAGATATTCATTGCATTATGTATTGAGTCGTAACTACCAATCAATAATTTGAAAACTTGGCATACATTTATTCCATCGCCCACACCACTGTTTTATAGTTCATGAGAATTCATATGACTTGATTTGGTGGAATTTAGGCTAGTAAATTACGAAACGCTAGAAAGGAATACTGAAAGCTTCCAAGATCATGACGAGAAAGCGTCGTTAAGGGAGAATTGGTTTTGTTGTTAGAAACGGAACTATGAATCGATAGCATAGCAGGGCATATGCAAACCACAGTCAATACAGGTTGAAATTCCCCGAATTCCGTCGTCGTCACTTCGAATTGGGAATTTCAGTTTGGTTTTAATTATATGTAAAACACAGGATTTCAGTTCGAGTTTTTGTTTCGCTAGTGATTTGAGTATAGAAACTCATATTAAGCAATAACTCCAAGGAACTAAAACTGAGTAATGTCGCCAGCACAGACGGTTGGGAATTCAGTTGAGGTAAGAATGTGACAATTATAATTCATGACTAGGACTAAATGAAGAAATTCATTCATAACGTGTGCTAAGAATTATTAGCTAGTGAAAATTGATAGAATCGATCTGACTAAGGAGGTGTTGGTTCATATGGAAAAAATGACTTGTCTAATGCACTTAACAAACAATCGATGTGGATAAATTGCTTCCGAATACTTTTTACACTTGATTTGGAGTGCTAAGAATTATTAGCTAAAATTGATAGAATCGATCCGACTAAGGAGATGTTGGTTCATATGGAAAAAATGACTTGTCTAATGCACTTAACAAACAATCGATGTCGATAAATTGCTTCCGAATACTTTTTACACTTGATTTGGCTTTTAAACTAGTTTTTCTTGGCCTGCTGCTGCCTTGTTCTGGTAAAAATGGTTTTAGAAAATTATGCTAATTCCAATTTGCAGACGGGGAAGAAAGGAGATGAGCTTCGAGGACTACCAGATCCATCCGTAGTATTTTTTGCATCAAAAAATGAAACCTTTCGACTCGCCGAGAACTTCAAGGCGTTTCATAGAAAAATCAAGAACCGGTTCAACTTTAAAGTCATCCAGTACGGACAATTATTCTAAATGATTGGTCGAATTTTAAAAGATAACTTAAATTTGATGAAATGATTTAGATTGAAAGAAGAACTACTGGAAGAGATGTTGCCATTCAGCAAAATAATCATCTTGGCTGGGATCAGGGCTCCACTAACGGCCAACGAAGTTTCAATCCTTCGTGCCTACATTGACCACGGAGGGTCAGTCATTGTCATGGCGGAAACTGGAGCAACTCCACATTTTTACAATGCTCTCACACAACATTTTGGAATCACGATTCAGAAGGGTAAAATTTTCATTAACTACGAAAACCTCAATTATGCTATAAGATAAAATATTATTCCAGACTGCGTCATCCGAGCCTGCTACTTTAAATATCATCACCCAAAGGAATGTTTCATTCAAAATGTAATGATTTGTCCAATCCTACTGGAATCTAATTTATCTGGAGACTTGGATAATTTGAATATTCTTTATCCCTATGGATGTTCACTGGAAGTGACTAAACCATCTCATCCTCTCATGTCAAGTCATTCTACTTCTTACCCTGCTGGGCGCCCATTGGCAGGATTCTATTATTCACCATTGTCCAAGGGAAAATTAATTGTATATGGTTCTGGGCATACTTTTAGCGATAGATATATGGACAAAGAAGATAATCCAAAATTATTGGATTTTTTTCTAAACGTCCTCACGTCTACGGCGGATATGACCCTTGAGCCAACTGACATTGATGACTCAGAGCTCTCAGAATATAGTTTTGTACCTGACACAGTCAATGGGTCACAAAGGGTTCGAGTTTGTCTTCAGGAAAGTGACGATTTCATCATGCCAGGCTGTGCTAATAATATGGGGTATTTTAAATATGAAATAATATTTCCGTACAGTGCCCAAAATGATACAAATATTTTTGCAGAATTGTTGAACCAAATCGCCTTATCGATTCCACGCTCTACAGTCTGAACTCTAACCTTCTCCCGGATGTAATCGCGGCCTATGACGAACTAGGGGTCAAGAAAGGTCAACTGAAACTCATACAACCACAATTTGAAACACCGTTACCACCCTTGACCGTTGCAGTGAGTTGGAAATGAAAAGTAATTACATAAATCTAAGTTTGGCTAAGCTAGAACTTTTTGACTAAGGTTTTTCCACCATCATTTCGTGAGCTACCACCCCCACCATTGGAATTATTTGATTTGGACGAAGAATTTGCATCTAGTAAAATTCGGTTGGCCCAACTGACGAATAAATGTACAGATGATGACTTGGCCTTCTACGTTCAGTCTTTGGGCACTGTTCTCAATGTTCCCCTGAAGGGAGATGACGATAAAAATGATTCTAAAGCAGTGCTTCACGCTATATTGACACAACTGTGCGCGTTCAAGAGCTCAGTAAGATTTTTCCCACGTCACATTTGACATTTTCATTTCAATACTTAAAATTAAATCATTTCGTTAATTTTATGTAGGAACATAACATGGGGTACGATGGACCGACGACACCCTCTGAGGGCTACGGTGATTTAAATATGTAGGGCCTTAATTCTACAAATATATATTTAAATGCTTTAAATACTCTCAATTTGATTGAAATAAAAAATATTAGTTCAAAATCAGCATTTGATTTTATTTCACAAGGGTGATAATCGTTTATCCCATTCTCATTTAGCAATTTAGTATTATCAATTTCAAAAATTATTATTTGTAATCAAGCGGATATGAAAATTACGAAAGTTTTTCCTGAATTGCTGACCTGAATTGTCATTGCCATTGCAATTGCATTACATTTACATAAAGTCGTCAGAATCAGAACCATTGTCCCGGTTGGATTTCATATTGTCAGTTTTCATGAGAGAAGTGTAGCTCCTGTAGTGAAAAAATAAATATTAAGTTAAAAGGGAAATAATTTCTAAATTACTAGTGATATATGACATAATTAATCTCACCGAAGTTCAGCATCTTCTGCCCTTTTCTTTTGTTGAATTTTATCCTCCTCTCGTTGTTTCTTTTCCTTTTCCCTCAGAACTGCCCTTTCGGCTGCATCTCTTTCCTCACGAATTGCTCTTAGGTCGATTTTCTTAATCTGTTTAGTTTTCTCTAGCCTTCGGACAACTTCAGGCTTTTTGGCAACATTTTTCACAAGAGTGACTTCCTTATCCTTGAAAAAGGCCACTTGACCAACTTCCATTCCAGCAGTTTTCTTTAGATTTGACCACATCGTGTACACAACATCCACAGTCGCTTGTTTCCTCCCTGTAATGGAATTATCTTTCACGAGTTGACATGCTTCCTCAATAATTACGGCAGGGACGGACTCCAAAGTTTCGCCCTGAAAATTAATAACTTTGGTAATGGTCCGAACGATGAGTTAAACTATTTTAATCACTGACTGGTCTCAAACGAAGGTAAACATGGGCAGATGAGAGTTTGTCCACATGAAACCAAACGTCCTCTGGCCATCCCCACTTGATCAAATCTTCGTCTGCAATTTTAAAATACAATTTTAATATGCATAGGTATAATTAATTAGTAATTAATGTATTTTAACTTACTTTCATGCTTATCTTCTCCCATGAACAACGTAACGTGTGGTTCGACCACTGTAATTGCAATTAAAAATCAACTAATTGCAAGCAGGCAAGTCAAAAATATTTTATAAATTATTATGATTAGAATCCTTACCAGTAGAAGTAACGTAAATCACCATTTTTATTTTTCCAGTTAGTTTAATTTCTGATAAGCAGAAAGACAGACAGACAACGGACCAGCCGACAGATTTTTTGGCCTAATCTACTCTAAAATATTACTTCCTTGAAACCAAACTTGCAAGAAATACGGACGAAGAATTCTACTAAACTTTTAGCGAGCTAGAATTTGGTAGTAAAGTATTATTAAATAAAATCTATTAATATAAAAAGTTGAGTCATCACCAGACAGAAAAAACCGGATGGAAATTGTTAAACTTTGAATTTCGGGGCATGTGTGGAATTTTTACTTCGTTCAAGATTCTCCGTCTCACGTTGTACGGCAAAGGCAATAAAAAAAAACCAAAAAACGAACGATTCATATAATAATATTTAATTTACTACATTTATATTTAAATATTGAATTAAAGCTACTAAAATTATATAAGTTATCACTGGATGTTCTTCAGTCTCTTACGGTTGGGATGTATGGACAGTTTTTAGTTGCATTTTATGTTTAATCTGCCTGCATGGTATCGACATAACAGGGCTTTGATAATTTTCTATTTCTTTCACAAATGATGTCATTTCTTTTCTTTTGCACTTTTTGGAACATTGAGATTGACATGACATCTTCACGGATGAACATCTCCAGTCACTGAAGATAACCCCTTTATAAAAACTTCATATCGACCAATTCCATCCAAAAAATTCTTCTCATTAATATACTCGTTGTCCTGATGTAGAAGTTGAGGTGAATTTAGAAATGCGTTGACACCAAACACAGGGACTCCGACATTTCTGACGTGTCTAGCATCAGTACCTCCGATATTGAATTTTGGCGAGCACTTCAAGTTCCTGAATCAAAATAACTTTTAATTTTTAATTCGTCCTGACCAATTAGGATTTTATGAATCAAACTACACGAACATTTCCTTGCAACATTTTTGTAGCTGGACCCACCACACATTCGAATCATCCGGATTTGTCACCCCAGTCGCCATTGATTTTTGCAGAAATATATACGAAACATTGGGACCAGCCTCTGCAGCAACATTGTCCAGAAATTTTTCTACGTCGCTGAAATGCCATCCAGGTTTCAAACGAATTCGCATATCAAAGCTGGCCCACAATTCGGCCGGGATGATATTACGACCTGTGCCTCCCTAGTTGGACGAAAAAAGACAACCGTACGATAATATTCGGATTGACGATATACCAAGATATGCGTAAAGCTACAATTTTACCCCAAGTCCGACCAAATTGAGCGAAGTGATATTCTCAATGCTCATACCAGGCTGATACATTAGTTCCAATTGAGTGGCTCGGAAATCCATGAGTTTATCAATTACTCTTTGCAATTTTTGACCAGCAGTTACATTAGGCATACTTGATCCATGTTGTGCCTTGTCACGGGCAGTGAACTTAAATTCTAGTAAACATGAAAAGCTTATCATATTATAAAATCAAAGTATTGAAGAAGATTTGGAGTAACTTACGCCAAACGGACTTTTGCCCAAATTCGATAAACATTTCATCATTTGGGTGTACCCTGATCTCATCCATGTCAAAGCCAATATTAAGTTCTTTGAATTCTGGACTTACTACGAATGCTTGCATCCCATAAATACCTCCCAATTCCTCATCTTTTGGAGAAAAAATTTAAAATTAATTACAAATATTCTCATTATATCGAAATGTATTGAAACATTTGGAAATTAATATTACTTGGAATTATGGACACGTGAATCGTTCTAAGTGGGTTGAACCCATTTAATTTGAGCCTCCTGATTGCTTCTAAAGTTCCCATTGTTGAACATTTCATGTCAACTGCACCACGCCCATAAATGTTACCATTTTCATCTTTAAAGGCTTCAAAAGGGTCATGTATCCATTTACTCTGGAAAAGTAATGAAAGAAAAAATATTGTTAAGACTCAAACTCAGAAAGTGTAAGTGGAGTTATAAATTAATTTTTGCCAATATTTTATATGTCAAAACAGAAATAGAGATTTGCAAATAAAAATTAATCAGAGCGTGAACAATTTTCCTTTGTAAAATATTTGCATTGCCTCGTTTTCCTTGTTTTTGCCAAGCCAAGCGAAAGCCCCGGGATTTTAATTTCTTTTGCTTTTTGTAATTCTAGTGTGGTTGTGGTTGTGGTTCGTCTGATCTGTGTCTTGTCTTGACTTGATTGTGTGTGTCAAAGGTCAGACGCCTTGTGTGTGTTCTGTTCTGTTCTGAGAAAGCTCAGGTAATCACGTCGTATTTTGGAGAATTAGCTAATGCTAGTGCTAAATGGACGGGAAGATTGAATCTCCAAGAAATCAGAGTGGGATTGAGAACCAAGGCCAGAGCAGCGACTCAGACAGTGAGAATAGTGACGGAGTAGACGTTGAGGAGATTGAAGATTATAATCCAGCAGCTGAGGAAAGTGAGGTCGAGGACGACGACGACGACGAAGGTAACGGGACCGATTGGACGATTTCTATTCCAAATAGTCCAGAGCAAGAGGAAGAAGAAGAAAAGGAAGAACAAGGACCAATTCTAAACCCAGAGTGGGACGACTCACCGCCACCTTCACCTCGACCTTTATCCAGGTCACGTTCACCTCCTCCAGCCTTGAACAATTCACCGGCTTTGGCTTTACGGAGAAACCAGGGCGCCAGGGTAAGCATGAGTAGGTCAAAGGTTATTGACGTGAATAATTTCCAGGAAAGGTCTGCCAGCCCATTATTAAGCATTTGACCAAATGAATTTTAAAATTTTTAATTTTAGGAAACGGTCACCACATCAGGAGGCGATCTGGACTCGGATATAGCCATGTTTACATCATCAGCTGCAAAACGGTGCAAAATTTCCTTTGACGATGAAGATGACAGTGACGAATTTGGGGACGAGGAGTTGCGAAGGGGATCTCCGTCTCATTTCTCAAAGGAATTGAAACACATCATTTCAAATGGAACTAATGAATTTGCTCCACAAATTAAACAAAAGACTATTCTGTGCCAAGACTTGGAAAAACTTTGGGCTTCCAAGGAATTATCAGATATTGTGTTTCAAGTGTGAAGAAGGGGAACTCAAGGCTCACAAATTGATCGTAGCTGGTAAATAAGATTAATAATCAAAAATCTATCTTTTTATCTTTTCTTTCCTAATTGGCTGATTATTTTATTTCTTCAGCAAGGAGTGAGGTATTCAACGCCATGTTCGCAAGTGGAATGAGTGAATCTACGAGCAATGTCGTCAAGATTGATGATATTAAATTGAGCATCTTGAAAATTCTGGTTCAATTCATGTACACTGGGGTTGTTGAGCCGCTGACTATTGCGGACACTTCTGATCTTCTCAGGGCTGCGGATAAATATCAAATGGAGCGGTTGAAAATTGCTTGCTTTCAAAATCTGGTTAGGATGATCAAACTCACGAATGTTGGAAATCTTCTCATGTTGGCTCATATTCACAATGCTCCAGCATCAATCAAACTCAAAATCCAGGAGTACGTTATCCGGTGAGTGAACTTGTTTTCATTAATAAATTTAATTTTGATTTGTTGGACACTACATAAGTTTATATTTTCAGGATGCGTGTAGAGCTAGGGAAGGTGAATGAGTTCCGTGCAGTGGCTGACGCCAATCCCGATGTATTGATTGCTTTCATCTTTGACACTTTCATCACGTCAACAAACGGTCAGTTGGTCAATATGGACTTAAATTAGTAAATTCTAAAACTAAAACCTAATGTGAAACTTGACACTTTACAGTTACGTAGTTAATATTGGTCACAATTCTCAATTACTCGTATATCCTTCCTTTGTTCAAAATTGTCCAAATTCTAGTTCTTTGTTATGTTTGGTAGTTTCTTGAGGCAATGCTTATAAAAACTAGCAAATAAAATTAAACCTAAACTTCTAATAAATCTTCGCCAATTTTAATTTGACTGCTATGCTAGGCTTGGGCTTAGATGTGTTATCTGGCTCGGCGAGAATTGCATGGCTATTTTTAAATTTTTAAAAGAATTTAGTTTTTAGAAAAGTAAGCCTACCTTATCCACTGCAACGACATCCATGTGAGAATTAATTAAAATAGATTTAAGCTCAGGATTTGTTCCTTTCCAAGTCAGCCAAATTGCAAATAGGTCCGGCTTTTCAAAATCCACGCGATTAAATTCCAGTCCGATCTCATTAGCTTGATTTTGAAAGAATTGAATGCCTCTTTCTGCAACACCCCAGCATTTTAGCAATTTTAATATTCATATGCGCGTTTGACCTACCATAATCTGGATTCGGATGATCTGTTGGTATTCTCATGTAATCCCGAAACCGTGTGACAGCACGGGTCTTCGTCTTCATCCTGACTATTTTGACCCATCCGATTATCAGTGTAAGAGAATGCAATTAGCATAACTCCAATAAAGGTGACTGACAAAAGCAACATTGTTAACTTCTCTGTAGAATTTATCATGCTGACGGCAAACCATGAGCATAATTTGGGAGTATCGTTTTATGTATAATTTAGGATGATTAGCAAGTAGGGCGAGATTTGATCAAATCAATAAGATATGAGAATTATTTACATTTATTTTAAATAGTATTATAACTGGTACTGTTAGAGTTGAATTCTGTGTTTCACTTTGCCTTTTGGATTTACAATACTAACTGTTGATCGATATTTTTAGTTGACTACCCAAATGTAGGTCTAATCATTTTCATTTTAGTTCATAAGTAAACATACGCGACAGACCAGACGAGAACGAGAAACTGATTGCGGTGGGTGAGCTAGGGTTGTAACAAATCTGTTAGTTTTTATCATTTTTGACGAAGGTTGGGGGCTGGGCTCATGAGACATGATTTTACTTTTCTTCACTCAAGGCGAGTCTATCAGAGGATCCTATGTCAATCGAATGATTAGAATTTCTTTCTTGGCAGTTGATATTACTTTACTTTTGACATGCTTTCCCATATTTCTAATATTATGTAATTGGTTATTGAAAATACACATGCAGGACATTTTTAGTTTTATTTAAATTTTTAAGATTTAACAATAATTGTTAAATCTTCTAGGATTATTCTAGAATTATTCTAGGGTCCTAATTGTGGTTTAACATTTTATGTCTTCGGCTGCTTGTGGTTGCTGCGGTTTGATAATTAACAGTTTGAATCTGTTCACGAGACAAGTTATCAATATCGCGAATCCTATGCCGCAGTGGAAAATTTTTCCCTACTTCCGAATCCGATCACCTGACTTGACCTATTTCGTATTATTGACAAGTGATTACCTTTTCAATACGACATATTCGGTGGAACTAGTAGAACGAATTAAGCAATTGTAAGGTCAAATTAAGATAAAAAACTATGTGATTTTGGCTTTAGTGACTTACATGACATTACGTTACCTTATTTCAAAATATTCTTATAGGTTTTCTATTTTGGAACAAAATAAAAATGATGAGAAAAATGATACAAAAATTTGCAAATGCAATGTGAATTTCCACGTAACACTTCTTATCATTACTAAAAATTAGAATTTTGGGTATAAATTTTGTTTTGAGTCTTTAATTGTTTAGTGTATTCATTTTTGTAGTTTTTGCTTATTTTCATCAACAATTCCTACCCATGCACATCATTCCATTTAAAATTGAAATGTGATTTGGATGTTTTTGTTGTAAACTTGGGGCATTTGGGTGGCGTTGAATTATTTTTACATGGATTAGCATTGCCTTTGCGGGCGGCAATTTGAAATTCTGTACATGTGTAGAAGCACGCATGCTGCGATTTGGATTTTTCGGTTTTTATTATAAACGCTGCTGATTCAGTGATTACTAGAATTTCAATTGATTAAAAATAAGACATACATCAGCATCAGTTAATCAGTCATGGCGGATTTAGTCAAGACAATCGAGGATGATTTTGAACCGTCTGACTTATCCGAAGATTCGGCTTCAGATCAAGAAGTAAGTTGGTATTATTTGATTTCTTAATTAAAATCCTGTAAAGACAGTTCTTGTCTATAAGTTACAATATAATATAAGTTACTTATATTTCTTTTAATTTTTTTCTAGTTTCAGCCTACGAGGAAACGCGCCAAAGCGACAACGAGCGGTGGATTTGACCCCAACATTTGATTTTGGTCATTATACAAAAGATACTTGGTCAGAGCGACTAGAGAAAGTAACCAAGGCTAAGAAACTGCCAAAAAGGTCTACCCTGGATGAAAAAATTAGTAAAAGGACAGAAAAGGTCAAGAAACAATCGACAGTCACAGTCAACGGCGGTGGTGGTGATGTGGAAGAGATTGATCCTGAAATTGAAATTAAAGAGGAAGAAGGCGAAGACATTGAAATGGTTAACTTGTCAGGATCAGAATCAGAAAATGAGGAAATACCGAATGGAAATTCTCAAGATGCAGATGATGGTTTTGAATCAGATGATTCCATTAGTGCGGCGGGTCCAAAGGAAAAGAAAAAGAAAACGATCAAAAAGAAGGAAAAGGTCACTTCGAAGAAGCGAAAGAAAAATATGGTAGAGGAAGAAGAAGACGACGACATTTCCCTGAGTGAGGATGAATTACAGGAAGATGAAATTCGAGTTAAGGAGAGAAAAGGGAAAGCACACAAGAAGAATAAAAAAGTTGATGATGACGAGGAAGAAATTATAGATACTGATGAAAAACTACTTGAGGATCCAAATTACATATTCCAAACTAATTTATCCTTTCAACAAATGAATTTGTCTCGTCCACTGCTCAAGGTATAAATTAATTTTTGAACAAGGCATTGCATTTTAAACATTATATTATATTTTTATGTTTTTTTGGTTCAGTCTATAACTTCTCTTGGATTCATTCACCCAACACCAATTCAAGCCGCCGCGATTCCAGTCGCCTTAGCCGGGCGAGATATTTGTGGTTGCGCTGCGACTGGGACGGGAAAAACTGCTGCTTATATGCTCCCAGTTTTGGAAAGACTTTTGTACAAGGTTAGCTAAAAAAAGATTAAGAAAATCAGGAAAAAATCAGAGAAGATGAAAATCTAGCAGAAACATTTAATATTTGCAGCCCAAATCGAATTCTGTGACGCGAGTATTGTGCCTTGTTCCTACTAGAGAACTTGGTGTTCAAGTCTACACTGTAACAAAACAGCTAGCATCTTTTTCAACTGATATTCAGGTAATTGTTGGAAAACGGAAAGGAATAGTCAAATGGATTTCATTCTAAGGTTTGAATTTTCAGGCATTGTTCAATTATTTTTATTGATCGTATCGATCGGAATGATTTGAGAGATGCTAACTTGTAATTCCATTCTTTTTATCTCAGATTGGCCTGGCAGTCGGTGGATTGGATGTTCAAGCCCAAGAAGCCATTCTTCGTCGTAATCCAGATATTGTGATTGCTACACCTGGAAGATTGATTGATCATTTGGGAAATACGCCTTCATTTACATTAGACTCCATTGAGATTCTCATTTTGGATGAAGCTGACAGGTAAGCTAATTCGTTTCACCTAGCCTACCTCCACTAGTAGAAAATATTGGATATTGACCATATCTTTGAAAATATTTACGTTTTGTACACATCATTCAGTCGTTTTTCTATCCTATCTTTAATTTATATTTTAGAATGCTGGATGATTGGTTTGCGGAACAGCTGAAGGAGATTGTAAGACAGTGCAGTCCAAGGCGGCAAACACTTTTGTTTTCTGCTACGATGACAGATAGAGTGAAGGATTTAATTTCAGTTTCTCTCAAAAACCCAAGCAAAATTTTTGTGGACTCGAATAAACAAGTTGCTTTCAACTTGAGACAGCAATTTGTCAGGTAATAATATAGAAATATTTAATAAAACATACCAGAATACCACAGCACAATAAAATTTATATTTTATCGTCTTTATTATAGAATTCGGAATGAATCTGACCGTGAAGCCATGTTATGCTCCCTAGTAGTACGAACGTTCCATGCGAGAACCATGGTATTTGTTCCCACAAAGAAGGCAGCTCATCGTCTTCACATCCTCCTCGGACTCTTGAGCATAAGAATCGGTGAATTACATGGGGATTTGACCCAGATTCAAAGATTGGATGCTTTGAAAAAATTCCAACATGGAGAAGTCGATGTTCTAATTGTCACAGATGTAGCTGCTAGGGGTAAAAAATTAATGAAAATAATTCCTTCATTACATTGAAATATTTTTAATTCTACTAATGTATTTCTGCAGGTTTGGATATCCCTGGAGTTCAGAGTGTTTTGAATTATACAATGCCTCCAACATTGGAACAATACATTCATCGTTGTGGACGAACGGCTAGAGCTGGAAAATCCGGTGTAGCCGTTTCTCTTGTCGGAGAACAGGATAGAAAATTGATGAAACAAGTGGCTAAAGCTGCGACTCATCCAGTCAAAGCTCGAATTGTTCCTCAAGGTGACAATTTATTTCTACAGCGGTTCTGATGATTCCGTTCATGTTTTTTAAGTTATATTTTCATTGCCTAGATATGATTATAAAATATCGGGACAAAGTTAGTGCCCTGGAACCGCAACTTGAGGCAATTATGGCAGAGGAAGAAGCAGACCGAACCATTGCAAAGGCAGAAATTGAGGCAAATAAGGCAATTAAGATGTTAGAGGTCAAAAAAGCTAAAAAGAGAACTAAAAAACTTGCTGCGAAAGAAAAAGAAGATCCTAATCGCCGAGTTTGGTTCCAGACGCATAAGGACAGAGCAAAGGGTAAGTTAACTAACTTAAGATTTGCAATATTTACTCGTGCATACAAATTTCAAGAATTTATTACATTTCTAGAAAAAGACGGACTAAAATTACAAGCCAAAGGCAAAGGTCGTCGTGGGAAAGGAGGGTCAGCAGATGAGCGAAAAATGATTGCAGAATCTGAGGAAAGTATCCGACTGAAGAAATTGGCTGAATTTCAAGCCCGAGATGCAAAAAGGAAGCGAAGAAATCGTGGTGGCAAATCACAAGAGAATGGAAGTGCTGGGAAAAAGTTTGGTGGCCCTGAAGGTGGGAAAAAAGGGAAAAAGAAGAACAAGTCTCATTTTGAGGATGAACTTACTAATACAAAAACTGCTCGCCAATTTAGACACCAACCCAAAGCTTCTAGGAAATTCAATCAAAAAACGAAGCGAAAGTGAAGTGATTTTTGTATGTATCCTTCTACTAACATGCATTTATGAATATTTAAATATTTTGTTACAAAATGTTGACATTATTTACAAGACTATATTACATTGACATGAATATTTTAAGCCTGGTTTGTCTGAAAGAATTGTTTGCTTATTTTTTCAGTTATTTCTAATTTAAGATGGTAAGTGGGTATAATAGTCATTACGGTAAATGAGATTAGATTAAAATTTAGGTTGTGTAGTATTTTTGTTGTTGCTAGCATATGCGGACGTTGTAATTACAATTTCCTAGCATTTTGCTATAAGTGGGAGTGGATTTATGGGTTTATTTCGAGTGGTTGAGTTAGCAGGTGTTTTTAGCAACGAGCATTACATTTGACATTGGTTAATTTTTGGGTGCGAACTAATTAAGCTTAATGTTCTATTTTTTGCTGTTAAGACATTTTGGTTGATATTTTTATGCACCTTCAGTTTATGTCAAAAGCCATCGCAGGTAGCAGGTACTTGTCTTACAAGTTTAGTACAGACTGAGAACTGCGAAGTTGGACTCAACTTTTTGCAAATTATCCTATGCACGTGCAATTTTATTTTTAGCCCAAAAATCTTCTCTTGTGATCCTGCGTTCTACCTAAATGTCAAAGTCATTGGAGATTGCTCTCGTTGAACCAGGATCTGTCACCATTCTTTATAAAAGGAGTATCACAAAATTGAACAACGAAGCGGAAGTTCTTAGCCAAATGTTAGTTTCACGGACTCGTACGTACTTGAGTTTTGTGTAACATTAAATATTATTCATACTCATAATCGTTCAAATTAAAATATATCCTACTCTGCTCAGGTGGAACATATTATGGAATTCAATTCGTAACTAAACTCGCACCATATTCCAGATTAGATATTAATCCCACTTTCAAGTACGTTGTCTATAAATGAACATGAATACATGTGCGTAGTTCTTGGAATACAGAAACTTGTTGGTTTTTCCAGGATTTGTTGCTAATAAATAGCAATTAAAGCTAGGGTTTGAATTAGTTGGCTAATAAAATCAGTTGAAATTCGTGATTCAATCTGGAATCATGGCAATATTAAGTAACTTCTGGTCCAGGCTTCTAATTCTTGGAATTACAGCTTTCACGGGTAAATCAAAAATTTGTTCCTATTTCAAATCTATTTTCAAAGATGACAACAATATTTCTTTTTTTTTACTTCAGTGAACGCACAGATATGCATACCAGACGCAGAGCGGGTGGATTGTCATCCAGAATTTGGTGCATCTGAACAAAGCTGCAACGCTAAGGGTTGCACTTGGTGCCCAGCTGAGATTGAAGATATTGGAACTCCATATTGCTTTGTTCCAAAAACTTATGGCTATAAAGTTGTGAGGGAGCCTGAAGTATCTGACACCGGATTTCGGTATTTATTTACTGCTAATTTTTAAATCTTAGTTTAATCTTTATAATGAAAGAATTTTTCAGAGTTGACCTCCGTCGTGCAACAAATATTTCTTACATTGGAGGTGATTTTGAAAACATTACTATCGTTGGTGAATATCAGTCAAATTATCGACTCAGGATAAAGGTGAGAGATTGTTGTTGAAATTGGTGGCAATGAACTAGACCAAATTTATTTTATTTCAGATCACAAATGGACAAAATCGATTTGAAGTTCCTCTGAATGTCACCAAATTGAGCGGCGGAGCCCCGAGTCGTTTGTACGATGTTTATTTCACTGGCTCTAGTGGTTCATCCGTATTCTCTTTCAAGATTGTCAGAAAATCGACAGGAACTGTTTTATTTGACACTTCCTTGGGTGGATTTACTTTTGCAGACCAATTTCTACAATTGACGACTCGACTACCGAATCGAAATCTTTACGGCATTGGTAAGCAAATCGATTAATTCATGTTTTCTATGCAGACCTGAACATTAAATAATGTTATTTTTATGATCTAGGTGAAAACGAACAACCAAGTTTTCGTCACAAGTTCCAAC
>WJEZ01000406.1:0-29313 GCA_009869925.1 Thalassaphorura encarpata
GTTGCATTGCGTGTTAAATTTGAGATCACTGTATCATTCATACGGTTCCCTTATACTACTCTTGCGAGCTAAGTCGGACTCTACTTGATGGGAACTACAATTTGGCCTTCTAAATGCTGTGTAGTGCCTGAGTTAAGGATAAAGTACATTGGACGATGCGACTGTAGGATCATAGACTATTTACTGAAATCTAATTGGATTATTGTTTAATCCTGTTTCCAAATGCGAAAAATATTTTGCTTCATATTCCCACTTCTTTTATAAATACTTACGGTTTCAAGGACCGCTAAGAAAGCCCTTGTTTTAATTCTTTCTTCGTAATACTCGATTTATCTGCGGAGTTCTCCGAACTAGCTCAATCTTCTGAACAACAGTGCGTTGTTCCCGTCGCATCATTCGGTTTGATTAGGTGAGAATACTTGGCATTAAGTAAGTAACTGTTGTTCTAGGTCGTTCTGTGTTCTGTTTATATTTCGATAAACTCTCATAAGACTCATAGCAAGTTTATAGACCTGGTAGACAGTATTCCTATCGGTAGACTTCAGTGGGCGATATCGAAGGCGAAGGTCTCTGACTAATCAAGCTATTTTTATACAAGGTTTAGGTTGATTTTTTCGGAATTCATGTCTTGGAACTTTTCTTGACTGTAGAGTAAACTTAAATATATGCTTACTCATAAACACTGACTTATTAGTGCAACGTATACCAGAGTCAAGAAGTTGCTGGAGAAGAGCCAGAGTGGATGATAGTGATGTATTGTAAAAACTGCAAGTTCAGGGATCTCAAGCCTTCGGATGAGATGTGGTTTGATTCACTAGCCAGAACGTAAAGGTTATTAGGGTACAGTTCAGTCAACTTGGGCTTAATAATAAGACACTTTGTGAGATTATCATTCTGATAGTAATTGTATATTAGTGTAGTTCTGCATGTCTGACGCTTATAAAAAGGATTATTTTATTTAATTAAGGAGCACTCAAATAAAGTTTAGGGACAAACAAACTATTACAGTTTTGTCTTACCTGATACTTCGGTCAAGATCAAGTTTATGATTAGCTCGATGACACTGTTAAACTTTTAAATTTGTCATTGCATTTTATGCATATTTATACGAATTGGAGTTTTGAATGACACTGCACATTTGGCATAAGCATGTTAGTTGGGATTTAAAGTTTTGTAATGTTCAGATGTTATTTAGGCCGTCATTAAGCTGTAAATAGATAAAAGTTATACATCCTATCTATTCGCTTGTTTTTTTCCACAACTTCATTTTGTCTTCCATGAAAAGGTCGGAGTTATCTAATTGAAACAAACAAAGCATCAATTGAAGTTGAATCACCTCATTCGTAGACTTTTTGACTTTACTCCGACTTATGACAGACAAATGGTATATTTTAGTTTCATCATACGGACTTGCCTTGTGAGCGATGCAGCCATGTGCCAAACAATTTTATCTTTTTCATCTAATCATTCAGAGTAGTGTCCCATGTGGGGTGGGCTGATTATATTTAACCCTTTAGCCGTTAAGTATAGCCGTGGACCTAAAATATGTAATTTTTGTCGCAGATGTAAATATGAAGATATAGCGCATTATATCATGCATCAAATAGTCGTTTTAGTCTAATTACATACTTATGCAAGAAATAGCGCAATGCAAATACACACCTATTCTCAGAGACAGCATGAAACGCATTGCATTATTCACACGCTTTTGTGATTTTAATTGTATTGCGGTTTTCAAATGCGTTTTAGAACATTGACCTGTTGTCTGCACATTCCTCGGTGGTTTGTACTGCGTCAATCTATTTTATTTAAGCCATTGTTATGTAAAAACTCGTACGGAATTTTCCAATTCAGAAATTAGTTTCACAGATCGAAGCTTCGGTTTTACGTTCTTAAGAACGGAGACGAAATTCGAAATGACCTTTTGTAAATATTATGAAATTCTTAATAACCACAGCTGATTACGCCGTCCAGCGTAACATATTATTTACATTCACCCTTCACACGGACTTAGAACAATCCTATATCTGCCATATATTGTATATTAGTTCTGTTAGAACTTGACAAACACTAGTGTTTAAGAGCTCCAATAATTACCTTCTTATTTTTTCTTTTCAGTTGTTTTTGATGGAGAAACTATTGAGGGAGTACCACCATTATGGTAAATATAATTTACTAAACGTATAGTTCATGTTGTAGATTTTAGTGCCTTATATCACAGATATTCCATTAAACTAATATTAATTTTGAATCAGGTGTGCTGCTGCTGCAGGCCATTTAAACATAGTCAATCTGTTGGTACAAAATCGGGGAAATGTCAATGCAACAACGAAAACACAGTCTTCACCGTAAGTTTCTTTGGACCATGCATAACTCCACTGTTAGTGAAATGCATAATGTATATTTTTATATTTTAGCTTACGAGCAGCATGCTACGATGGTCATTTCGACATTGTGCAGTTTCTAGTTCAACATGGTGCTAGTAAGTCTGGAAGAATATGAACAATTAGTATTTAATAAAGCTAGTCCCAGTTGATCGGGATTTCGGATTTGGGGATTATCTGACCTTGCTTTTCATTGACAATGCAATCATGACAAATTACCTCAGCTAATAATCCTTTTTGTTCTTTCAGATATTGAATTGGCGAATCGGCATGGGCACACTTGCCTAATGATTGCTTGCTATAAAAATCATTATTACATTGCCAAGTATCTCATTGACAAAGGAGCAGACCTGAATAGGAAAAGTGTGAAAGCGAATACTGCCCTACATGATTGTGCTGAGTCAGGGGCTTTGGCTATTATGAAATTACTTTTAAGCAAAGGAGCTAAATTTGATGTCGATTCTTATGGGATGAGCCCACTTCTCGCTGCTTCTGTTGCGGGTCATGCCAATATTGTTGAGTATATTATTACAGTTCCTTCTCTCGTTAGTCCAAAGGACAAAATTGACTACTTTGGAACTCTTGGGAGCAACTTACGTGGACAACAAGAAGGACATGCTTGGCGCCCATCGATTTTGGAAGAGAGCTATGGACTTAAGGTATATCGATAAATTCAATATGTCATTGGGAAACGTCTTCATAACGTTCTTACCTGATGGTTTTGTTGTATTTTTGCTTTACAGATACAGAAATGGAAGATTAGTATTTCCGAAACCCATCAAATCATGTTCAGTATATGAAGGACGTCGGGAAGTTGAAACATACGATGAGCTTAACGAACTGATTTCTGATCCAGATGAAATGCGTATGCAGGTAGGCCTGTCAGAAATAATTTCATTAGCTTGTTCTTAAGTCATTCTTGTACTCATTCCATTCCAGTATTCATTATAGTTAATGATTTATTGTTTGTATATGGTCACTTGCAGTCACTCATGATTCGAGAACGAGTTTTAGGCCCAGCTCACCCAGATACCTCTTACTACATTCGGTACCGTGGAGCTGTTTATGCAGATTCTGGTCAATTCGATCGATGTATCTCATTGTGGATGTACGCACTGAACATGCAGGTAATTGATTAAAAATATCAAAACATGACACTGCTATAAATCCAGTGATCTTCTACAATTTTTCGTACCATTTATGTTCGAAAATTCCTGAGCGTGTGTCTTTTATTTTAGCAAAAAATGCTGGATCCTCTCTCTCCGTTGACTCAGGGAAGCTTCCTCAGTTTTGCTGAATTATTCTGGTTCATGCTAGGCGACAAGACAAAAAATGCATTCTTCCCTATGCCTGTCGTCAAATT
The DNA here is from genome assembly GCA_009869925.1 of Thalassaphorura encarpata. Taxonomy (NCBI): domain Eukaryota; kingdom Metazoa; phylum Arthropoda; class Collembola; order Poduromorpha; family Onychiuridae; genus Thalassaphorura; species Thalassaphorura encarpata. The sequence continues at coordinate 3,748 of WJEZ01000406.1, forward strand.
TGAGGACGTGTATTTGATTTTTTGGAAAGTTGTTCGTGAAGTAAGTCGAGTTTCAAAGCACACACTTTATTTATTTGGTAGTGTTTATTTGGAAGTACTTCAAATGAATACTTACCCAACAAATTAAGGTACTATGTATTAGAGCGATCGTTTAAATGGACTTGTTTGATTTCTGGATAGGTCGAAGTTTCTCAAGCACTGATGGGTCGAATGGATGAGAAGCAACGAGATTTGACTTCATTTCACCGTCTTTTGGTCATTGCACTCCAGATACTCACAGTTCTCCTCACGCTCGAAAAGAGTCCTGAAGATGACTTCAAATTTCGTAAGGTAAGAAAACACGGAGGAAATTGAATTTTGGTGATGATTATTTGAACCAATGATGATTAACCTGGCTTTTTCATTAAATATTGAATTGGTAGACTGCCTACGAACTGGTCAAGTTGAAACCATTGGGAACTAGTGGTTGGTCTTTGCTCCATATTGCATCTTCTCAAAATTCTACTGTTGGTCGTTTTGCCATGAAAATATTTCCCGCCCCCAAGGTAAATTTATTTAATCAACTATAACTTATATATTTTATCCATAGTTTTGGGAAAACTGTATTTAACTTTAGCTATTGTGTTGTTTTTCTAGACAATTCAGTTTCTCGTACAAGTCGGTGGAGATATTAATACTCGTGACGAAGACGGAAATTTGCCATTGCACGTTGCCGCTGAGTCAAAATCATGTTCTCCAGAATTAATTCAAGTACTTTTGGACTGTGGTGGCCACATTGATGAAGTGAATGAAGCCAAGAAAACATTTGAGGATTTGACAACAATCAAACTTCATCCTGTGGTTGATAAAATGCCATACCTGACTTTAAAATGCCTTGCCGCTCGTGTCGTTGGTCGTAATCAGGTTCCTTACAAAGGAATTGTACCTGCTTCAATCGAATCTTTCATTCAAGTACACTGAGGAACGGATTAAGTGTAAATTTTTAAGTGTTATAAAGATTAATCTCTATTTACTCCAAAAATGCAGATATTATCAAACGAAAGTGGTAAAAAATTTCGTAATTCAAATCAGGTGAATATTGTGTGTTACGTCAGTATGGATTAAGATAGAATCGATTCGTGTATTTTATGAAATAATCGTGTTCCTTCTCGGAGATATGGATTTCAATATTTTAACCAAACGTTGATAAAACTGCTAGCGAATTTTAAGGTCAAAGACAATGGTTTTACTGATTACGATCAGAACTGGTTATCGAGATTATGTGGGGCGGATAAAGTGTAATTTTGTCAATCGATATATTATATACCCCGCTTCTCCTAGATACTTTTAGAAATCGTCAATTTTAAGCCATGTGCCCTCCTAACCCGATCAAATCAAAACGATGTTGTCCTAACTTATTTTACTATATGAGCTGGCACCCTAGCCTAGTATTTTACTAATGAACTCTTTATTCCTTAACCTTAAATACCTTTCAAAACAAAAGTTGCCATAAATAACCTGTTATAGGTTAGCCCGCAAAAGTATTTGCTGCAAACTGTAATTATTATGTGTAAGCTAAGCCAATTTTAGTAATATTGTGATGCTAAAGGATAGAAACATCCACCTTCACTTAAATATAAAAAATTCTAAACAATACGCTTTCGTCTTTGGATGAGGATAGGATTTACCATGAAATACCTGTTGCTCCGCTTTGAGATATATTATGTGATAATTGATAAAAATGTATTGAGAAGGGAGAAGGAACGCAAGGGAAAGCAGAATTATGGATGGATTTGTTTCTTCATTCGTGATTAATGCTGTCGAAGTGATTAAGGAATCAAACATGTTAATTAATTTCGGAGATGTGAACTGGCATCGAAATAAATATCAAGTTAACTTCTTGAATCCATGCTTTAATTTCAATTTATTGATATGATAGAACATCAATTTTGTCAATCGAATTTCAGAGATTCATGTCATAGTTCAACATTTATTTTGGTTGACTTCTCCCAAGTCAAGTTCACACCACCATTCCATCATCTTATTTTTCAACTCTTGCTTTTCTTGTGCCGTTGCAAAAGTGTAATCGACAGATTTAAGGCATAATTCTTGAAGTTTGCTCGGGTCAAGTGGAACAATGGTCAAGAATTTCAAGTACTCCTGAGTAAGAGTTGTTTGAAAAACTCCAGAATCGTCGGTCTAAATATTACAACAATATTCCGTTGTTTTCCGTTGTTTAGTGTCAATTGCATTCCGTGAGAAATTTATTTATGACTTACGCAAATGATATACGGCATCCCAGCCTCATGCACTAATTTCACATAATGTTCTTCCACGGATGATGAGAGTCCAGTAATCACATTTGAGGTGATACATGCCTCTGATTAATATGAAACAACAAAAATGTTTAACTGTGTTTGATTTACCTCAATATATGATCGAATTATTAGCTCACCAATAGGGATATTCGCCGATTTTGCAAGTTTCCACAACTCCGGAGTACCACCAAGAGAAGGGTGGATGAATAGTGCATGTCCAACCCGTTCCGGTTTAAATTCATAGAATTTGGTAATCTCTTCCAAATTATTAACCTACAAAGAAAATTATAATTAAATAGAGAACAGTTCAAAATATTCATTCACTGAGCGAGCTGAGCTAGCAATTCTGAGTAGATTTTTTGAAACTAGCATCCTAACCGACCTCTGGCAAATGGCAACTAATTCGAAGTCCATGTTCCCTTGCCCGTGCGAGAAGTGGAATAATCCATTCATGACTTCCCTGTCTCGGATCACCACTCAAATCCAAACCAACAACCAATCCTGGATATTTTTTGGACCAGTTGATAGCCAAATCCACGTTTTCACTCCCCTCGACAGCACCCATTTTACGATCAATTGATATTAGGAGTTTGACACTGATGGACAATTCTTCTTTCATCTCTCTTGAGAACAATTATAGAAAAGTTCAAATTATCTTTCATCATGAAACCATCAGAAGGATCTCGACTCAAAATTCCTTACAATATTCCCTGGAGAACATTATCTAAATATTCTTCCTTCGAATGAATTTCGTGAACGTTTTTTGGAGTTGTTCGAAGCTCCAAATAAACCACATTGTCACGAGCAAAGTCACGAATGACTTCCTTGGTCACACTTTTCAGAATTTCAGCAGTTCGAATGACTTCATGTATTTTCCCGAATAACTCGAAGCATCTAATCAATTACATATTCTTTGCAATAACCAGAGGTAGGTAGACTATTAGCCGTTAGTTACAATTGCAAACACTAACTTTCCTAAGTCCGGAACTGGATTTGAAAATGCACCGTCGCCAGATCTCCCACTGATTTTATTCAAAATCTCGGAACTAATAGAACCATTCAGATGAGCGTGGAGTTCCTAAGTTACACAAAATATTAAAGATTCTTCTCAACTACTTGCATGCAAGAAGGTCTCCTCACCACTTTAGGCATCAATTTGCAAATTTTGTCAGTATTGATGGAAGCAGCCATACTTCGTCAATCAATTATTTGAATTCTGAACGGGACCATGAACTAAGTTACGTGTTCATATCACTGTGACCCACTGGATCACAGTGATATGTCAAGAAGATTGGTTCGTATTTCTGCAGTATATGGTATTCGATACCAATTAAATCACAACTGGGGTATAAGTTAAAATTAAGCAATAGCGCAGGTGGGATTTACAGATTAATCTGCTACATTGATATATTTTTCCACCCCTCAACGAATGGAATAATTCCGAATCCCGTCCCAACTGAATCATACATTCAATCCAATGCATTCACACATCAGACATCACTGCTAAATAAAGGTAGAATAAAATTATTAATGAATTCAAACGTGGATTGCCCACGCATGGAAGCCTTGAAACAACGATTGACGATGACGATGAGCAACAGCCGCCTCCTACTACCAAGTACCAAATATAATGGAAGAATTTAAGTAATTTTCTCAACCTCTGCTTCGCCAATGGATGATCTAGAACCACTCTCAGTTAATGATTAATTATGCACAACATTGTAGTTCAATGAAATAGTAACCATCACAACGTACTTACCCATAACTTCGAGGTACTCCGGTGATTGAGTTTCTTGAATCGCAACGAACGAAGAACTCACTCAGTATGTAGCCCAGGCGGAGGCCTGATGAAGAGATGCACCAACCAAACGGAATCTTTCTAATAAATTGGTTTCTCCAAAATTCTAATCTGAACCCAATCCGCCCATCTTGTCTTCATAAAATTGTGACGCGACACTCAATGTTTGTAAAAATAGCCATTTATCTCTTCTCTCAAATGAAACGTATAAAAACTTTTCTAATTTCCTGCTAAACAAAAATCTAAGCCTCTTCCAATTGATTCGTGCAGTAACTAGCGCATTGTTAAACAGAACTCAACTTCCAGTCAAGAATCCAATTTACTGAAATCCTTAAAATTTCTAAAAACGAAACCTCTAAAATACGAACGAACAAGAAAACTTGGCCTTACTAATATTTGCAGTTTTTCTCCCGAAGTTATAGTACTAGATACTATATTACCAAACGCTAATGGTTTATTGACGAACTAAACTACAAAGTCGGACAAGAAACACGTGCATATTACAAAATGATGAATTTAATTTCGAAATGAAATGAAGTCCCAAGCCTCAGCGAGCAAATTCACAAGTACGGATAGGGCCGGTAAAATATTGAAAGAATTGTCCAATGAAATATACAGAATTAAAGTGCCAAATGCACGTCACAAAGTGGCAACTTGAATAACGTGAACAGTGTCCCTATTTTAATCAGGCATAAGTGATCTGAACTTCCACTTCAAGGTTCACTTCACTGATAAGCTTGAGCTAAGTTGAACTAGTCTAGCATAGGATGATACTCATGTAGTAAGAGTACTGAGTTAGTGAGAATATTAAACACCAATTGGATTCAACAAGGAATTTAACTCAATTCTAAGCAAATATATTTAAAAACTAGACGAATTGCTGGAGACCGAAATGGAATTGAAGGATGTATATTTTCTTTCCATGAGAAGAACAAAGCAGAAGCAGAACTGAAGTTTGAAGACCTGTATTGGATTGGAAGATATAATTACAATCTTAAGATTTTAGCCCCACCTGCAGAAAACCCAGCAAATTGGCTACAAGAAAATGTCCTGATTCAATCAACTTTGTACTATAACGTTCTAGAATCACTGAGACGGAATGGCACGAACCTCACAGGAAACAACTACCACCACTAATAATTGTGAAGAATAATAATATGCATTATCTATATATAGTCTTACCTTTTGTAGTATAAATTTAAAGAAAATGGACATCAACTGTTCGTCCATCCACACGCGACTGATCAAATACTTTTACGGCTCGTTCAGCATCTCGTTCGGTGGCAAATCGAACGATTCCAGTATTCTTGTCCCGCATTTCGGCGTAAAGAACTTCCCCGGCCTCTCGGAATTTCTGCTTGAGGACTTGCCAACTGCAACTCTGTGGAAGCTGTTCGATAAACAGTAGGGAGAACATTAACACCGAAAAATAAGAACTAAAAATGTATTTGATGTCTAAAAAACAAAACTTACGTTGGCCACAACGACAGTGTTGGATATCGCGTTAGATCCACCTCCGCCGCCTCCACCAGAAACACCACTAACTGAGCCAGATCCATTTCCAAATTGCTGCTTTTCACGCTGATAAGCTGTATTGTAGTTTGAGCTCGGTGTGGAATACACAGAGGTAGAATATCCGTACTCCAAGTCTCTGTAATTTTGAGTTCCTGGAACTCCACTCTGGGTATTTCCGGTGCTAAATGTAAAATATTATCATCCATGAAAGCCTTTGAAATAACTTTATTAGAATGTTAAGTACTTTTCAATACCTAGAAAACCCTTGCGCTGTATTAAGATTTCCACCGCTTCCAGTTCCACTTCCAACATTAGAAGAATTTTGTTGAAGAATAGAATTCACATTTCCAGGTTGTAGTCCAGCTGCGGCCAACTGTGACATTTGCAGGGCGCCAGCACTAGCGAATTGATTTTGTGCAGCTAATGCACCCATTGGCATTCCGAAAGCATTTGCTGCTGCTGCAGCTGCAGCTGAAACTCCCATGTTTTCCTAGATTAAAAAAAGAATAATTATTTTTACTGAAGTTGCAACCTAATTTTTGGAAGTAAATTACTATTACTCACCATAGTTTGCATGGCAGAAAGCCCAACATTCATGCCACCCATATTCATGGCTGTTGCAAGTTGGTTATTCGTCAATGCATTTGTAATTGCAGCTTGTCCGCCTAGAGAACTACCCAAAAGTGCTGCGACATTGTTTACAGCGTTGCTTGCTGCCAGGCCATTATTACTCGGCAAATTCTCTACGAGAACAATATGTGCACATTACATAAGTTATAAGAGGCATATATAAAAAACGATCACGAGAAAATAATTGAGCTTACTGGAAACATCCACTAACGGTTGTCCGTTAACTCCAAGTCCCATGCCAATTCCCTTAAGCCCATCCGGAAGACGGTTTTTCGCTAAATCCGCTATTGGGTCAGACAAACGATCCATCCGTATGTGCATTCGCCGATCAAAAAGTTCTTGGTTGTTGAACATAGCTAAGAAAAATCTAAATTCAGTCTCTAACTCAAGATTTAGATTAAGATAACCTGATACTTACAAATTGCTTGGACAGCTTCAACGGGATGCTCATACTCCACAGTCGCATGACCTCTGCTTTTCCCATCTTTGTCTTTGTTTACGTCCACGTACAGAACACGTCCAGCCAAACGAAATACTTCCTTCAATTTCTTTTCATCAACTCGAAAGTCCAACTAAATAGAAATATGAAATTAATTGAGCTAATGATTATCCATGGTAGACAATTTCACAATTTTCAAATAAACAGCTTGTACAGAATGGGAACAAGAAATATCAAAACTCGGCAAGATAAACTAAAACTTACGTTGCTAACAAATATTTTCGAAATGAGTGCTTCTTCTATTCCCAAAGACTCCAAAAATTGCTGGCTGAGTCCATACGTGTTCCCGAATTTCCATCCAGTCCCACCGCCAGACGATTGAGGGGAGGTATCACGCCTCCTATCCCAATCGCGTTCACGATCACGATCTCTTTCTCTTGAGCGCTCTCGGTCACGATTTCCTCCACCACCACCTGTACCAGTCTTAATTCTTCCAGTTGCATCACGTTCGACGTCGTAATCCTGTAAGTAATTAAATTATAAAAATGGTAGGCAAACACAACCTAACAAAGTGAAACTTGCAATATTATTATTTGACTTCCCATCAACGAATCTGTCTTCATGCAATATACTGATCTCAAGAATTAATTTGACAAAATAGATACAATACAGAACTTAGCTATTTCGCACCTAACTCATCAACAACAACGTTCTTTTACCTCTTTGACTACAATTTTTCGTCCTCCAAGTTCATAGCGATGCATCGTATCAATTGCTTTCTTGGCCAGGGCGCCTGAGTCGAAAGCGACGATACCACATCCCCTTGGCTTCTGGTCAGCATCTTCGAACAACTCAACGAATGACACTTCACCAACTGCGATTAGAATTAGAGAATATGGCATTTAATATGGTTTTAAAAAATTTACATCATGTGTTTTGAAAACCAACCTTCTTTTCTGAACAAATCCTTGATGTCTTGCCATTTACTATCAAATGGAATATTGCTGATATAAACACGTTTCTCGGCAACTTTACCACTGCCAGCTCCTCTTTCCCTAGAACGGTCACGTCCACGAGGAGATCTTGACCGCTCCTGGGATCGACTTCTGGAGGCAATATTATTATTATTTCGTCCAGGTCCCGAACGACCCCTCTCAGATTTTATCATTGCTTGTTTTGATATTGTTACTCGTTCAAACTCTATTTCACTAATGTGCCAAGTCGTGGAAAGTGCAGACCGATGTGGAATATGAATCTGAGTTGTCAGCAAAATACTGGGTAGTCTGTCACCTTTGATTGGATTCACAGACAAATTGGAATTATTCTTGAATCCAAGAAAGACGGACTCCGAAGTCCGAACCGGGATTTCAATTCAAGACGCTGACGCTTATATTGGCTTGCGGCCGGGAAATTTGATTTCGGGCCGTACATACCGCCTCCAGGATTTGTGGCTGTACCCAGCTAGCCTACTGAAAAAAGGTGACATCTCACATAGTATCGTCTTATTTAGAACAGTTAACGTTGACAAAATTGACCCAATCAAAAAGGTATTACCTGTCTAAAGATGAAGACACTTGGAAAACAAAGAGCCACGAACCAAACCAAAACTAATTAAAGATGTCCAATTTAAAATCTAGAATCGACACGGAATTTACGGAAACGCTTATTCTCTCCAGAAATAATACGAGCCTTGAGCATTTAGTAATTACAGAAAACTAGGCTTCGTTCACATAAATAGTTGACCGTTCAAATACTTATAAGAACTATTCGGTAAAATAGAACGTTTTATGAAAACTCAATTTTATTAAGTTTCATCCTTGTCTATCTAAATTCAACTTCGTCTCCCTAAGTCTGTCCTCGGCGGGTAGTCCCAGTACATTGACTTGACCCAAAGACATTAATGGTGTGAACACGGGATGATTAGTTAGTAGCCATTGCGCTCTTTATTAAGGTCGTGCATTCCATGTACACAAATTACAAATGATTTAGAATGAAAAATATACCCCCCTAATTAATCTTCACCTTAGCCGCTGACCAACTTCACCAGTACAACCAAGAAATTCAGGAATATTAGTGGAACTATAAAACAACAAAACATGTTTTCTATTAGAACTTTTCTTTTTCAAATTGGAAATAGCGTAATCTGTATCGAAAACGCAAGCATAATAATAGTTTTATCAAGTGAACTAACATTTCATTACAGTCCGGATGGAACGAACTAGGTTAAGAATTTGTGTTTTTGCTCCAGGTCCACCCCCATCACCAAATGCATCCATCTGAGGGACATTTTGTGTTCCCCATCCAACTGTGAATTAATAATCATTTAGTCAACTATGCACTTGAAAAATTTCAATTTCACTCATAAAACTAATCTTAATTTACAAATATACTTACATCTAGCTAAAAATCGTTCCTCGTTTAAGACACACACGGCATTCAAGCAGAGAAGAGTTGCTTCAAATAAATTCCACAAGGTAATTGCCATCTTTTAAATTGTATACTAATTCGGGAATTGTTTTTCAATATACTGCCCTTATAAGCATAATTGACTTATGAAACCGAAATCACTTCGCAAATTTTGCGATATGTGGACACTTGATCCCTGATGATGACACTTTAAAATCTGTTTCTGATGTACATGTGCTTCAAAAATTGGCGGAATGTTTTTCCCGTTCATGCAAGGAAATGGGTCGTCCATTCAATGTGTTTGCATAAAATGTAACGAGATTTCTGTTCACATTTCCCAATAAATAAATCCATGTCCATATACCAATTTTCCCAAAGAGGTTTAAAAACCCAAATAAATTTATTTACAAAATTAGAAGCTAATACTAAAAATCATTTGAAATCCTAGTTTAATCATCAGCTAATTTAGCCAGTGAGGCCAGTGGGAATAACTTAATATCATGGTTGTCCAAATCCACGACACCATCCGATCCATCAACTGAAGCCAATTTTCCCACTTGCTCTCGATATTCTCCAGAAATAACTTTCACACGATCTCCAGTTCTTGGTACTACAAGGGCTAGATGTTCCGACATAATGTTCACAGTGCGTTCTTCTTGTATCAGAAACAGTGCACAAGTGCCAACCTATGGAGAAAATAAAAATCCATTAAGGGGTGCTAAAGAGTAAAATATTGACTGGTATTGTTAAGAACGAAATATGAAAACTTACAAGGACATTTCTGATAATACCAATTTGCCGTCTTAACCCTGCATCTGGCAGAGACTCCTTAATCACTACTTCAATTCCAGTTGTTTGCCATTCATGTGCTTGGTGTACACCAGAATAACCCTCCAGACCTAAATAATTTAAATGCAGTTTTGATTAGAACTATAAAGGTATCCTATTTTCTGGGAAACTCACCTGCTCCAGGAGTTTGTGGATTGAATGAACCACTTGGAGTAAGTGGACTCTGTCCATAAACGAGTGGACTTGGTGAATATCCCGGGCTGGGAGTAATTTGATAAGAACCACTTGGACTTGCGTCCAAGAAACTTCCAGTAATGCTGCCTGGGCCTGATCCACTCGGACCTCCAACACCAAGCCCACTTGGGCTAGCGTGGAAACTTGGTGGATACGGTGAAAAGTTGTGATCAGATGCATATCCACCTGGTGTTTGTGGCGTATAAGGAGTCGTTGAATAAACTCCGGGAGTTGCCGGTTGGCCATAAGTACCGGATTCAAGCCAATTATCTGTGTCTTCACGCCCAGGTGTATTTGTAATATTCGGGTCCCAAGCTGGAGTGCGTGAGCCAGCATCGTGCAATGGTGTCTGTGACCCATAGTGCGGTGTACGAGACCCTAAGAGACAAAACATTGTATTATTTCAGCTTCACTCCATTTTTCTAACACACTACAATAGTAAATCTTAGTTACCATCCTGCATCGGTGTCCTGCCACCTTGTTCTCGGTACATTGGTGTGTTGGCGCTGTTTGCATTGTATGTTGGAGTACGGCTGTACGTAGTGACATTTCCAGTTTTCCCTCCTGCTCCACCAATAACTTGAATCCTAGAAACGTCTACACTGATGGTTTGACAACTGGAGTGTAATTCAATACGGGCTGTTGTTTCAGTTGCATCTTTCACAATGCCAATTGATCCTTTGTAGTGACCTTGGGTAATTTTGATTGTTTTACCAATCAAATCCCGATTACGCCCAAAACGATGAGTCCCTTGATTTTGCTTCGTTGCAGATAAAATATTTTGAGCTGCAGGAACACAAGAACAGTCATTTATGAAGATGCCTAAAAACTAAAAACCTAACGGTAACAATTATTTTTAATCAAATTACCCCCTGGAGTCCCACGACCTGCTCCACCACCACTAGGTGCTCCTTGACTCGGATGCAACGGAGAGCTGAGCCTCGGGCTCATATAACCATGGGCTGGAGTTATTCCACCACTTAGCATTGGACTTTTATTCAAGTTCCCTCCAGCAAGTTCCAATTGATTCGTTTTACAAACAAAGATTCCTCCATTTTCCAAACACATTCTTGAGTATAAGAACGCATAATTGCGGTAAATGTGTCGAATCTCTCCTTGTCTATCGGGTAATGAACCATCCACAGACACAATATCTCGAACTTGGAGTGTATTCCCTTTTCCGTCTACTCCCATTACATGCTTCGACTCCCGTCGTTTGTTGATCGACTGTGGCTTGGCGCAAATCACCTTCCCATTCATAGACAGGACATGGAATAGTTCTTTCTCCAATCTTACAATGACCCCTACCGTTTGTTGACTTTCAAAAAAAAACAAAAAAAAATTATCTACCACCTTAAAGGTCTATACAACAATTGAACGATTTATGAAAAACTCACTCGAGTTGGACAAGATCTCCCCACTGAAAATGTCCCATTGAATCAACCCCACTAGCCATGTCGGAGCATAGCTGAAGATCTTTCGGAAGGACTTTCAGCTCATGCATTGTCAGATCAGAGAATAGATAAGCGCAATGATTCTCGACCCGAACGATGAGTCCTGTGTCTCCCTCGTACTTGCCACCAATTACACGAACATGATCTCCCTGTTGGAAGGACTTCTTCAATTCATGAGACTGAAAATCTAGGGGATCCTGTAATAAAATAAATAGAATAAATGCAATTCTTTCTCCAACGTTATAAACAATTTCTGTGCAGATAATTAGTGATATCATATGGGTACCTTTAGTTCTTCGTGCTTTGGAAGAATAGTAATCTTATTTCCATCAATAGCAACGATTTTCCCCTCTAGGTTACTCAATTCACCTTCGCAGACAACGATATTGTCGCCAGTTGCAAAATTGTGTCTATCATCAGCGGATTTTCCTTGTGTATTCGAAACATCTATCTCCAGCCCTTCAACTGGTACTTCTCCAAATCTTTCTAGCTCTGCAAGGGATGGAGTTACTCCTTCCGTGAGCAAGGAATTGATGGGAAACGTCTTGTATAAAAACCCTTTATGTGAATATCGATTTCCTTCAAATAATAGAAAGTCTCCATCGGACGTTATCTCTCCTCCGATAGATTTAATTGCCTCAGAATCAAAGGCTTTAGCTACAGGTCGTCGTTTCTTTTTTCGTTTCAACTCCAGATCCTAGAAATGTTCCATTATCATTTATTTGCGCATAATTACTAACACGGCTAACTTGTATGGAGGGAGTGTAGTAAACTAAACTCTCCATACAAGTTAGCCGTGTTACTAATTATAATCCCTTAATTGTAATTTTATTACTCACAGCCTTTGGATCTCTGAGTGCACCCCTCATTCTGGAGTAATCAATTCTTGGGAGAAGTTTGAGATGGCATTGATTTTGGGCTAAATCTACATAGTCCACTTGTGCAATATCATCCTTAAATATTCCTCGCTTTAATCGGACCCATTGTTTCGACTTCAGGCCAGTTTGCTCTTTCGTAACTCGAAGAACATCTGTCATTTCAGTAATGGGTACCATTTGTTGCTTATAAATTCCCATCTTCAAACTTCCTATTCCTTCAATTGCCTAGCAGAGAAGAATTTTCTTTAGAACCAGATGTATGCAAATTAGACGTTTAGTTAGAGGGTAGAAAGTGTTACCTGTTTGACATGGGTTTGTTTAAAAGCTTCGATATAAATGTAACCCTTAATTCCCTCAGGGGCAATGACAGATTTAATCTGAAGTGGATCGTTAGTGTTAGCATAAGCTATTGACTTTCTCATTAGGAGCAAAACGGTGGATTTCTCTTCTCCGAGTCGACATTTCACCATCCACAACGAAGGATCTCTATTGGTATAAATTATAAATTGATTATGTGAAATTGCCTTCATACGTATTCCTTGTATTTATTAATGTTTTATGGACTAGAATTGAACTTACTTAATGCCAGGCAGGAGAGTTTGCTGGGTAATCTCATCTGACATATCTTCGTTGCCCCCTTCCCCAAAATGATGGTGGCTTACTGCCTCATCTGCGTATTTCTTCCGTAAATATTCCTCCAATTCTTCTTCTTTCTGAGAGCTGATATTAAAAATACCATAATTAATTATTTGCATACCTCTTAACACTAGATTCGAAGCTAAATCTATTAAGAATTTTTGACGTACTCCCACATGGAGTGGCGGCGCAGACCACTCTCAATTTCTCTTGCAGTTGGCCCATCCTCCCCCTGATCATGACCAACGTGATACTCAAACCCTTCTTCGTATTCCTCGTCATCCTCAACTTCGTCATCGACCTCAGCTTCTTCGAGGATAAAATCACCAACTCCGGCTCTCTTCTTCTTTTTGGCCCGATGATGTGTTTCTTCCTCGGAGCTAGTCGAAGCAAATTCCTGGAAAAATCGTTTCAGCTCAATTAATATTTTACTTTAAGGCAAACAATATACTCAACAAGTGTTGGAAAGTATTTTAATTCAAGTTAACAAGGTTTCAAGACCGTTAGTCGATGAAATTAATATGAAAACATATGACCATGAATTAATTACACGTATAGAATAGTAAATAACCTCATCGTCATCATCTCTCCGACTCCCAGATCTTCTAACTTGGACGTCATCTTCGTCCTCCTCATGCTCCTCACCACTCGCGACCTCTTCTTCACTATCACTCATGACTACTCGAGCACCTGACGACGATACGTATAGAATAGTAAATAACCTCATCGTCATCATCTCTCCTACTCCCAGATCTTCTAACTTGGACGTCATCTTCGTCCTCCTCATGCTCCTCACCACTCGCGACCTCTTCTTCACTATCACTCATGACTACTCGAGCACCTGACGACGACCTTTTCTCCTTCACTCACAATTCACAACTGACTCGGAGGAATTAACTTTGTCAGAATTTTATCGCCAGAACTTACGACACGACCGTCTGTAAAATATTTCCTGAGGCTGTTTTTAAAAGCAGTGGGGCTAGGACGCCTCTGCCATACATGTGACTTCATGGAAGCTTGATCAATTCAATTTTTATATGAGCTGAGTTGGGGTACTCTGCCACAATGTACCAGCAGCCTAAAGAGAATTCAATGTTCGGACAAGAGCGTCTGCTCTGGTTCTTTCCTTTGTGTAACATCTCTTAAGATCGAGTACAAAGTGTGTATGAAATATTAAATACAACAAAGAGAAAAGGATGACGGTGAGGACCCTTCATTGTCAAAATCAAGATCAATATAAGGATGCGAAAATTTATTTATGGAGCTACTGAAATTATGAAGTTAAGAAACCTCTAGTCGCATCTCGTATGTTAAGAAACTGATATTTTTGCACATGTAAAAAAGTGAGTTGACCAATCATTAGAAGTCACCCAAACTTGACTTCTCTAACAATCATTCAGAAATGCGTTTATTTAAGCATCTGACTTTTTTATTTTTTTCAAATCGTCAAGAATTAAAGCATGAGTACACCCGTCGTAGGACAAAGAATTTTTCTAAACTGAGGTTTCCAGAAAATAAATGCAAGGTAAGGTAATACTATGAAGTAAGCTTAGCTTTTAGCGTTTTATGCTATATCCAGGTACTACTATGTGAGGTAGGCCTTCATGTCGGATTTCTGATTCAGTTTTAAAAACTAACCCGATCTGTAGTGAAGCCTGTATGCCAGCAATAAATCTCACAACGTTCTATTGCCGCAACCTAATCATTGCCTATCTCCAGAAAATTATGGATGACTGGGATGTAAAAAGAGAAACAAGCAAGAGCAACTTAAGAACAATATGGAAATTAGCTTGTCAGTTCGTGTGCATGTTTTTACATGGATTCGGCCTCGGTGATGTGATTTAGCAGATACGTCAAAAGGCGGGTACATCCTGCTACTCGTGTCCCTGTCTGCCACGGGTGATGGACAGAATGAATGAATTAGGGGAAGAATTACGGATTTATTATTGCTCTTTAGCTGGACACGCGCGAATCCACTCGACAGTCTGTTCTCAGCTTTCGGGACAAAGAGGACTGTAGTACTCGAACTGTCTTCTCTAACTTGACATCGTTGAAGCTGGGGAAAGTTAAATCAGTACGTCTATTTTGTGTTTTCTTTAATCAGTCAGTCCGAACGTCCAACCTAGTTGAAATAAGTTTTAAAGGCAGTGCGAATTGTTAATTTCTCACTCAACTGAAGGTGTGATTTACGAATTACGCATAGCAGTATTTTTTAATTCACCCGAGAAGAGCTGAAATACTGTTAAATCCGAGCATAAAATAGACGACAATATAACTAATTTTTTTGTTTCCTTTTGACTATTAGCGTCTTGGACAGTACAAGAGACAGAAGAACACCGAGTTATTTTACAGTCAATGGATCTGGAAAGCCTTAGCTTGAGCGACAGACGAAATCGTTTTCAAGTCAATCGAGTGGACTCCGTCGCAACTGGACATCATATTCCTTCGCATATAGAAGGGCCCGGTCATCCAGCTGCAACTTTAGTCAGTTATCGGGATCGTCGCAGTGTCAAGGGAGCAAGAGGAGAAATGGACGAAGGCCGTGCTACTCGAAGAGTCAGCATAAATGGTATGTTTATCCTTTTCAATCTTGCAATCCATGAGGAATGAGTCATTACGTTTGGATAATTTCATTTAGCCACAGCATAATCGGGATATTTTGTTCGTTTTTTTCAGAGGACAGTGCTGGTAATGGAGAGCCCAGAAGAATGTCTAGAAGCATCTCACCCTCGAAGCTTATCTCACCAACTAGTAATGCTTCGAGTGCTGAATTTCACTCACAATTTAATCAAAATACCACGAACACGAACACGAACTCTTATGACACCAAATACGCCAAGAGTTTCCGCCACTTCACGCGGGAAGCTCTCCCCCGTCTTGATAACTACCGCAACATGATGTCAATTCAAGCTGCTTATCGACCAACTTTGGATGAGTTGCATGATCTAACTTTGCATCAAGATAAGGTAACGTCTTTCTTTCGTTTGGTAGCAAAATAGAAGTTTTTATGAATAGAATAGTCACCTTAGCGTGGGTAGCACTATGGATGGAATCACGAAGGCCTAATGTCCGATAATCAGTTTTTCAAGGTGGGCCAAAAAATAATATTTTATCTAAATTTGTCTTCGATGGAGATAGTTGACGGACTTATTTCGATTTTTTTGTTCTCTATTGTTAATATTTGGCATGACTTTTTTGTTGCATGAAAATTTTGGATTCAATTGCTTTAAGATTTTTCACCGCACAGTTTCGGTTACAATATGACATAATTTTTCCATTCGCACTACCAGGTAGATCTGTCCTGGTATGCTTGATTATTCTCCTTCCGCACAAGCAGTAATCGTGTTATTGTTTTTACTGTTTCTTGGCACCGTGCCGATGCCTATTTTTTTCTTCAATTTCTTATTTGGTTCTATCAATATTTTCCGTCAATGGTTGTTTGTTTGTCCAAAACGGACAAAAAGGAAAAGCACCTGTATTTCAATTTTAAATCGAATAGACGAGTCAAAAATTTGTTGGCCGATCGAAGTACTCTCGGACTTTTTGAAGTGAAAACTGGCTTACCTATTGTCAAAAATGTATAATAGAAATTGCACAATTGTTTTTGACTAAACAGGCATGCACTGCAAGTAATTACAATCATTGACAATTAGTTAGAGACACTCTAAGAAATAATCGCCTGCCTTTCAATACCCTTTGCCTGCGAAGAACATGTTTTAATTTAAAATTAGAATAATTCAAATTGGTACGAATGAGGTTATAAAAGTTTCCGCTGAAAATCGAAACATAGTTTAATTCAAATTTTCTTTCTGTACATAAACGAAAATTCATATTGGCTCTTGGAAACAGTAAAAACATTCATGACAGCTTCTACCTGTAATGGAAAAGAGTTTAGACCTTCTGAATCGTTTAATTCAATTTAGTTGCACTATAAATAGTGTTGTACTGCAACACTACTCTTCTCAACTTTGATCGTCATGTTTCAGCGACTAACTTCTCTTGTTTTGTAATTAATTTTCACTGGCATTTGAGGAAGTACTTCATTCGTTTTCATGTTTTTAACATTTTGCTGTGAACTTGGGCAACTGCCCTCGAAGCGAAGGTTTTAGCAAACAGTTGAGAATAATATGTCATGTTTACCACGTCGGTTAGGGACTAGAATTGTTCAATCATTTTTTTCTGAATGGGATCAGTTTGCATTCTTTTGGTCCGACGTTTGTGTCATCACAGGATGGAAAGGCAGAAAGTAAAGTACAAACCCCAATTAACAACATTATGAACGAGTGGCTAATATCAAAAGATCCTAAATTCAAGGCAATGGTAAACTTGGACTTCTCTAATAATTACAGTCATTTTACTATCCAATTACACATGACCTCGTTTTCTTTTACTTTAGACATCAGTTGGATTGCCCACTTCAAATGTTGCAAAAGAAGGAGGCATGGTAAAATTTGGCTGGATCAAAGGCGTCTTTGTACGATGTCTACTCAACATTTGGGGAGTCATGTTGTTCCTTAGACTTTCGTGGGTCGTTGGGCAAGCTGGAATTGGTAAGGTTTAGTTTAGTTTCTCATGGAGATAAAATTGAAAGTCCGGGAAAAGTAGTCAGGAAATAGAATTGAAGACATTGTATTCTGTTTAACCACACACTCGCGTTTTCAAGCGAACGTACTTAAATATTATGTATATTAGGGTTCCCCGTTCTCTTGGATTTGACGAACTGATTAACGTAATTTAAAATTACTTTTACACTGAATAAAATTATTGGCATTAGACATAATTCATGGAAGCTCGTGTCATGATACCCCACCATACCACCATACGAACACGAGCCGTGAACCCGAAATACATGTGTCGACGTTTCAGTTGAGAAGTGCTAATTAGCATAAAACACTGGAGAATCAGGCATGAGTATCTGCAAAAGAAATGCTTAATTAATTGCCTCTGGAAATATTGATAGATTGACCTGGTCTAATTGAAATCTCGAGAAACCTTCAAGGCTTAATTATACTAAAATAATTTATTCCTAGTAAACCTAATTAGCTAATCTCACGAGTCCATACTACCTCTGAGATTGATTGATCGACTGTTGGCAATTTTTACGATAATTAGCATTAATAGCAAGAATTATTTAATTTATTCAGGTATTGGAGAATGAAAGAAAGAATGTAAAAAACTTATACGCGCATAATTATGAACCTTAATTTGTTAATTAACCTTCGCATAATTAATTCCACCAGACTTCCAGCTACACTAGGTTGTTTAATTTATGAATAATTATTTTGCTTAATGGAAAACTCGG
This sequence comes from Thalassaphorura encarpata, assembly GCA_009869925.1. Taxonomy (NCBI): domain Eukaryota; kingdom Metazoa; phylum Arthropoda; class Collembola; order Poduromorpha; family Onychiuridae; genus Thalassaphorura; species Thalassaphorura encarpata. The sequence continues at coordinate 22,126 of WJEZ01000406.1, forward strand.
AGGAATGGCATCTGAAATTCGATTATTTCTTAGTGGAAGCCTGCATTATAATATTTCTGGCCACCTCCGTGACGTTACTGACAGGCATTTCGATGAGTGCAATCAGTACAAATGGTCAAATTAAAGGCGGTAAGTAACACTGAAAGAAAAATAACTTCTTTCAGTAGTGCCTACATGAATATTATTGTGAATTTTTGTGCGAATTTGATCTATGTCCCGTGCTCACGATTTTTCATGTTTTTGTTGAAACTAGAGTGAGTTGGTGATGGTCAAGGTAATGAATGATGCCAATGACTAACTTTGACATTTACTCGTTGTAGTGCGTTCGTGATATCTTAATGACATGTCACGCTAATAATGTTTAGCTCCTTTGGATTATACGATATCCATGCACTTCACTTAGTTTTACATGTCTCTGTTATGTGTTCATTCTGAATTCAAGGTAGTTTGTTTGGTTAGCCTTGTTTTGGAGTTTAGTGATGAGCTTTAGAATTTGTTAAAAGACAATTGTAGCAGTAATATAATAGAACTAGGGTAGGGTGAGAAAGTAGTTGTAGAACGTAGCAACAGCAAGCAATAACAGTGAAGAATCCGTTACCAGCTTCTATATTCGTTTTCTATTGTAGCTCAAACATTTGTTGTCATTTTGTCCATGACGTTAGTAACGTTCATCTCAGCAATTTCTTTATCTTGTATCGCAACTAACGGATTGGTGAAAGGAGGTAAGACTACTCGTTTTGCTGTCGCATAAGCTATGCAAGCCATGTCTAAGTTTCTTATTTGCAAAAAAGCTATCGCTATCAATATCAAATATTCTCTTAATTTCTAATAGATGAAGATAACTATACAACTAAACTTTCTCTCATATATTTTAAAGTCTGTCATCTATTCAATGGATTTGACTAACGCTGTATTGTAATGCCCTGCCCTTCTGCTTGTTTTTATACGATCTCTTTGGCTGCCGGCCGGCTGACCTTCTAATGCAAACATTGGAGACAGTCCCGTGGTTGAGCTAGGTTTTGTAATATTTTGACAGCCGTTGGCTTTTAGATAAGCAATTATGTATAACCACGACAAAATATCAAAATATTGATTTTCTGTACCACTCTGTCGGTCGTCGTAATAATGCATGTAACTTATAAAACCATGCTTCATATTACACTGGTACTGGTTGCTTGCAGATAGGCAGTAATAGTTTGCTATTTGTTGAGTGGAGTGGATTGAAAGAGCTATTTCAGATGACACGTATTGATTTGTATTTTCCAACATCTTGCTTGCTACTATCATTTCGGAGATTATTAGAAGTATTAGTTTCTGTCCTATTGTTTCTACCGCAGTAGGTTAGGATGAGTCACAGGATTTTAAATTCTTGGTATGACCTACGGAATAATTAAATGACGACCTTTCTCTACTGTTCCAATTCACTAAATTTGTGTACGGATTTCTGACCTAGTGGTCATAGTTTGCTAATTTTTCTTACTATTTTTTTGATGGCAACTTCCATAATTTTGCTTGATTAGAATTTAAAATTATTTTTGCGCTAAATGTTAAGATTTGCTTACCCTTCTGAATGCAATGGATCGCATTCGATCCTTTTTTCTCGTATTTCTACCTGGTTTGGAATCTAACAAAATCTTGTGATCTTGGAATCTTGTGAGGTGTAAGAAAAGAGAATTGTGTACTTTCTNTAAAATTATTTTTGCGCTAAATGTTAAGATTTGCTTACCCTTCTGAATGCATCGCATTCGATCCTTTTTTCTCGTATTTCTACCTGGTTTGGAATCTAACAAAATCTTGTGATCTTGGAATCTTGTGAGGTGTAAGAAAAGAGAATTATGTACTTTCTGCGTGCAAAAACGGATGTATGCTATTAACTGTCTGCATATCTTCGTGTTTTAACTAGTTTTTTCCTTGTCTTTCTGATTTGCTTTTGATGAATTGCAAATTGGTCTCGTCGTCTTTGCTTTGCTTGTAATAGTTTTGTTGTTAGCGATAAAATGAATGTGTTGATGATCTTATGCTTAATTATAATTTCGAAATTGATTTTTTAAATCATTACAAAGGTGGGACATACTACATGATCAGCCGTTCTCTGGGACCTGGTAATGCAATTTAAGACTGATTGTCATGCGCCTACAATGACAGCTAATTTTGCACATTATTACAGAATTTGGAGCCTCTATTGGTCTAATTTTTGCTCTGGCTAATGCAATCGCTGTAGCGATGTACACAGTTGGTTTTGCAGAGGCAGTAGTTGATCTTCTGAAGAGTTTGGATACGTATGTTGTCGAGGAATCCCACCAACAGCATAAGGTAACTTTTTAAAAATTCATGAATTCGAGATTCGAGATTTTTTTACTTGTTAAGAAGTTTTTTTTTTCCTTTTATATATTTTATCCAGAATAATAGGAACGGTAGCGATAATTTTCCAAACATGTATTGTTGTAATTGGCATGGAATGGGAAGCGACAGCACAAGTGGGCCTCCTGATAATTTTATTAGCAGCAATGGCGGATTTTGTAATCGGTAGTATTATTGGGCCTTTGAGTACAGATGAATTGAGTAAAGGATTCGTGGGCTTCAATGGTAAGAAAAGAATAGTTGCCATTACGTACATATCGGCTCTTTTGTTTTTTGTAGTGATGAAATGCTATTTTACTCAGGTTCACTTTTGGTGGAAAATTTGGGAGCAAGTTATCGCTTCAGTGAGGGAATGGAACAGTCATTCTTTTCCGTATTTTCAATTTTCTTTCCAGCTGCAACTGGAATCTTGGCCGGAGCTAATATTTCCGGAGATTTGGCCGTACGTTGAAATTTAGGAACAAAAATTTAATGTTCTAGTGTCTCTTAGCTTAAACTTTGTAAAGAATTTATTGATTTTAATTCGAAGGACCCTCAATATTCAATTCCAAGAGGAACTTTATTAGCCATTCTGGTGACAACGGCTTCATATCTTGGATTTGCAGTTATTGCTGGCGCATGTGTTACACGAGATGCAACGGGCCCGTTGTCCGGTCTGGAAAATATGACAGATTCTGAAGCATGGAATGCGACCTTACACGGATTTCGAAACTGCTACAGTTTCAATGATACAACTGGGCATACGGAAATTACATGTACCAGTTGGGGTTTAATGAATAGTTTCCAGGTTTGATAATTCGTACTATTCATTCCAAAATTCCTTAGCCAACGTCACTTTCTCTCACAAAGTAAATTCGTTTGTTATCCAGGTTATGGAGCTGGTTTCCGCCTGGGGGCCACTAATTTACGCTGGCTGTTTTGCTGCGACTTTGTCCTCTGCGTTGGCCAGCTTAGTCTCGGCTCCAAAAGTGTTCCAGGCGTTGTGTAATGACAAATTATATCCTTACCTGGAATTTTTTGGGAAGGGGTATGGAAAGAACAATGAGCCCGTCCGTGGATACGTCCTCACCTTTATTATTGCTCTTGCTTTTATTCTGATTGGTAAGGAAAACTCACTGAGCGAATTTGCTTGGTTATGGAAAATCTACCATGTATTAGCCATTTCAATATTTTAATTGTTTACCTCATGACTGGTCTTTGTTTTTATAGCACAATTAAATGCCATTGCACCGTTGATTTCGAACTTTTTTCTGGTAAGGAGAATAGCACATTTAAGCTAAGAGAAGCCTTAAGATTGTCTCAAAAATTTGCTTGTCTGTTTGCAGGCAGCATACGCTCTTGTTAATTTCAGCACTTTCCATGCTTCGTTAGCTAAACCCGTGAGAATTTTTACTTTGTTCTGTACTATATATTTAACTTTATTAAAAATATCAAACTGAACTTTTTGCTTTCGTTCAGGTTGGATGGAGGCCTACTTTTCGCGTAAGACAATAAATACGCTGATTCTGCTATACAGTTCGGGTCTCATAATTTTGCGTATTTTTTGTAGTATTACAACATGTGGTTGAGCTTAATTGGAGCTATTCTTTGTGTCGCTGTAATGTTTCTTATTAGCTGGGTCACAGCTCTATTGACTTTCGCTGCAATTCTGTGCCTTTACTTAATCGTCACTTACAGGAAACCAGGTTAGCTAAAAGCCTTTGCCGAATGGAATTAAAGGTTGCTATAATGCATATATTCCTCATTTTTAGATGTCAACTGGGGGTCAACGACTCAAGCTCAAACTTACAAAAATGCCCTAACATCTGTACAACAGTTAAATAATGTAGATGAACATGTAAAGAATTTTAGGCCGCAAATACTCATTTTATCTGGACTTCCATTTGTTCGGCCTTCTTTGGTTGACTTTGCATATCTCATAACAAAGCAATTATCCCTTATGGTTTGCGGACAAGTTGTGAAGGTACTACTATAAGTTACATTTTCTTATAAGGTGAAATCTAAATAAAACATTATTTTCTAGAGCAATCTAAACAATAGGATGAGAACAGCATTGAAGCAGAAGGCTCATAATTGGTTCCTAACTCAAAAAATTAAAGCATTTTTTTGTGTTGTTGATGACATGGATTTTGAGGAAGGTGCTCGAGCTTTACTACAGGCTTACGGGGTTGGCAAGTTGCGCCCCAATATACTTTTAATGGGTACAGACATAATAATAGTTTACAAATTAAAGTAGTAATAATAATAAATTAATAATTAATAGGTTACAAACATGATTGGATGATGTGCAAACGAAGTGAATTAGTCCAGTACTTCAATGTAATCCAGTAAGTAGTTTCTATGGTGGACTACATTAATAGTAACTCATTGAATGAATAATTATAATCTTTCAGTAAGGCGCTTGACATGCACTTAGCCGTAGCGGTATTGAGAATTGAAGGAGGATTGGATTTTAGCAAGAAGATCACTTTTGGTGGAAACGATGATCAGCCCTTAACACCCACACCAAATCCGTTGGAACTAAATAAAAACAAAAATTCCTCTCATGACCCACTTCCTAGGAACCCATCCGATCTTTCTTATTCCCAAGGAATCCCATGGTAAGAAATGAAAAATCGATAAGACAAGCATCTAACAATGTGAATTTTAGGATTCATATACTCGTTTTTTACTTCCCTACTATTTAAAAATTAGTTCAGACTAATCAACCGATAGCAATCAAATCACTTTATCGTATTAACGCACTGGAATATCCTGTTCTGCCAAAAATGAGTACTTTCTCCAACTTTCTCCGAAATCGCGTCCGAGAAAGCGGTGAGAGATGTCCTCGAACTAAATGTATTAGTATTTAGTTTGTAAAGACATGTCCAAACGTTTCTGAATATTAATTGATAGTAGTGGAACTAAATTCTATTTAATTTTCTTAATTTGCTGCTGGATAATCAATCTCAGATTCTGGAAAATATCTAACCGTTGCGTTGGGTAAGCGATTGCTGATAAGAAAAACTATATCTATTATACCAGTGCTGGATAGTTAAAATTTTCGTGTCCAATTTTGCGTTACATTCAAATCAAGCTGTTTTATGTTATTCTTGCCCATCTTTAACGCCCATTTTCCTTTTTAGTAAATAACGCCGGAGGAGAAGAAGAAGAGAAAGTGGTGAAAGCCGAAGCGAAGGATAAGCGGAGTAATTCGCCAATAGGATACAAGTGAGTAAATCCTGGCATGAGCATAGGCTTATAAATACTTGAACGTCGTTGTCGAGCAATATTTTTTAAAATCATCACTCGATGAACATTCAGTTTGTAATATAACTGACTTCTTTTGAGATGGGATTGTATTTTAAATTCCAGGAACATCGATGGCAGCGAAGTTACAAGAGATGTGATGGATGACTTGATGAGATTTCAGCGGAAATACAAGCACGCTACAATTGATGTGTACTGGTTGTATGACGGTAAATCCATTAAATCTAACAATAGTAATAGTATTTTAATAATATTGAGGCTAAAAGTGATTTCTATTCTCAACATAAAAATTAATATATATAATATTAATATAACAGATGGTGGCCTTACGTTGTTGCTTCCGTATATAATTTCAACTCGAAGTTCTTGGTCTTCCTGTAAGTTGCGAGTGTTTACGTTAGCAAATAAGAAGGACGAGTTTGACCAAGAACAGCGCAGGTGAATTGATAAGTTTTTTTAATGAGTGGATTTGAAATGTTTGTGTGTGCATGCTGTGTTTGACTCTCGACTTAACCTTTGAATTTTTTTCGTATAGCATGGCAGAACTGCTTTCAAAATTCCGAATAGACTATTCTGATTTGAGAGTGATTCCTGACATTAATGCTCGACCTCAGCCTGCAACTGTTGACTTTTTTGAAAAACATATTTCAAGCTTTAGGAAAAGCGAGATCGGAAGTGATGACGATAAAGGTAAACATTTACAGTTGTAACCTCTCTTGGTTGATATGATGAGCTCAGCTCAGCTTACAACATTAAATTTTCCAGATACATGTGTTACTGATGCCGAGATTTTATCTATGCGTGACAAAACAAACAGGCACATGAGATTACGCGAACTTTTACAGCAGCATTCAAGAAACTCAACACTGGTTGTAATGTGAGTGTAGAAACGGTAGTACCATTTTACTTTCACTGAGGAAAGTAACTGAAACTTTTTCTACTATACTAATGCAGGACCCTTCCAATGCCAAGAAAAGGAGTTGTGTCTGCTCCGTTGTATCTTAGCTGGTTGGAAATGTTAACAAATGGCATGCCGCCCTTCCTTCTCGTTCGTGGAAACCAATCTTCAGTCCTTACTTTCTATTCCTAAGTGGTCAATTAATCTGCAGTTTTAGTCTTGCCTTAGAACATACGTCGTCGATTAAGCTATTTTAAATTTTAATGGTGGTCGTGTGCCCTCTCTCATTCTTAGTTTCAATTTTAATTAGAAGCTGTCAGTATTAGAATTTGAGTTTTTATGCGTGACGTAATTGCATATTTTAGTCGATTTGAATAGATCTTAATGAAATTGGCGAGGTGTTTGACTTTCTAAAAATTTGGATTCTCTAACTTTAATTTTTAAAGTGTAATAATTTTATTTTTAGATTTTGTTAATCAGTAGTTTAGATGTATTCGTATTCTGAAAATTTTTAAGACCCACGGGTAGTTGAATAATAGTACTGGAGAAAATCCCTATTAAATTTACTGATCTTTTGCTTCTAAGTATTCATTTCAAGTCGTGACTCTAAAAGAAATAAAATCTTGCTTTATCAATTGAATGTTGGAAAACAAGACCTCAATAACGAAATGCGTCGTCAC
>WJEZ01000407.1:0-29311 GCA_009869925.1 Thalassaphorura encarpata
ATCAGTTGCAATTTTGATCGCATCAAAGGCCACGACTTCTCATGACTGATTTTAAAATGGCTTCTTTCATTCTCTCATTTATTCCTTTTAAAATGGAAGACATAATCACACGTTTTCGTGGCCAATTGGATAAGATCTAATGATACTCTTGCAAGCATGGCTATTGCAATCAATTTCTTTGGTAAGCTGAATAATCAATAATCCTGGCCTTGGTTCAAGCAATTTGGGTTGTTGTCGTTGTTTTGGTGCTAATGGATTTCCTAAAATGATCGAATATTAAAATTAGGACTTAATTCTTCAATTTAAAATCTTATAAATTCTGATTTTTAAAAAAATGTAATTATTTCTACCTAATATTTTAACTTTTCTAAGCAGTGTACAAAAAATTATTTTAGACAGACATGGAAGAATACCGGCTAATAAATTAACTCGGCTCTGTTATATGAACTAATTTTATCAGAACCGGTAATTTATTTTGTGCTTCCTACAGGATGTACGTTACGTTTTACGTCATAATTATCAGGAATGACACATTTGTCCAAATCCAACAGATAAAAAGTATGACGTATCGTCGCAGGTGTTTGAGGTTAATTTTGCAACAGTTATTAACTCACCGCTCGTTTCGTATGCACAGTACAAAAAGTATTCAGTGTGTGGGATATGAACTAATTGCTATTTTAGGCCTTCGTTCAGCTAAAATCTAAAATGGCACATTAAGAAACTATTGGAGTACTTGCCACCATATCAGAGATCAGAATGAATCCGAATGACTGACTCTTGAATTGAATCAAAAGTTAGTCCATTGCAACAATAAGGAATTCCCTGTTCCCTGGGCCAATTCAAATTCAATTTTTCTTTCATTTAATTTTTTCACACGCTGCCTGCCTTGGCTGTTAACTCCTTGAGCAAAATTAGAGGTGATGTGGCCTCACGGCTAAGACTGGGATTCGATTCTCTTACTAGGGATGAGTCAGATAAATTGCCAACTCAAAGATAAGGCAAAAAAATCGCACGTAACGTACGTAACCCGATTCCAATTACAAATTGAACTTGTACTTGGGCTATGTTAAACGGCCGTTTAAATGTAAACGATGAATGTTCAAACTTCCGAGAATTCCCAAAGTAAAACAATTTTAGAATTTCAACCCTTTTCCTTCCTAATCAATCCTGACTTGGACCTTGGCTGAGACAATTTTTAGTCCTTCGTATTCACTCATGCACTGACTCAGACAGAGGTAACACAGAATTCGAAGTTTGGGATTTGTTAAATAATTTTGTGGTTTTATTTCCATATTTAAGGAAGTTTTTTGTGAGTCTAACCTTGAGAAGTAATCCTACAAACTAGGCCAACTCGACTAGCATAAGGTAAGGTAATTTTTATATTATTCGGGCGAAAATCGAGTAGATTTTACTAGTACAGCATTTTACTAGAACGGGATTCTATGCATAACAAGTAGAATTAGTTTTTTTTCAACCGTGATATGGTTTTAATGCATATATTTATTTATTTAGTAAAATTAGCAGAAAGTATTTCGAATTAGCGGCTAAGGAATTTAGTAGATGGATGGATTGTATGTTGGCGAGGTGCGCTGGCAAGAAACAAATATTAGGAGATTCAGATTTGTGAATTCTTGGGCTTTTAATATAATAATAAATAATTTAGATTAAAAAATATTAAAAAACCCATTGATAGGATTACAATTTTACGATACTTTGAAAACAATGCGAGTTTTACTCATAAATTTTACCAACTTTGCTTAATTTCGTATGTAGTACAAAAAAGACGCCGAGTCGCTTTGAATTTTGCGGGCGGGTATAAATACGACGGGAAGTTCAATTCAGTCGCCTTCAATGTGCCCAAATACCACTCATTCCGCGAAGAAGATGAACGGACGCAGTCGTTTCTGCCCATTTTGTGGGCGACTAATTTCAAACTACAATAACAGAGGTAAGACACCTTACACCGGTTTGATTAAATTCTACAAAACATATTTAGAACTAAATTAAAATCAGTGCTCCACAGAAGCTTCTCCTTCTCACTAGGAGAGGTAGTGAAAGTTTTATGGGAGTGGAGAGAAAATTTTAGTGAGAGTTTTTTGGGGGTGAAGAGAAAATTTTAGTGCAAGGGAGAGGGAGACGCAAGAGAGAAAGAAGTGAGAGGGAGAAGTGGGAGAGAAAGTTTCGAGCGATTTTTAGTGAGAGGGATAAGTGATAGAGAGGTGAGAGGATTTTTAGTGAAAATGGGAAGAGAGGGAGTGGGAGAAGTTTGCCGAAATGTGGGAGAGTTTTTTAGTGCAGCGAATAGTAGTGACAATAGTTGGGAGAGGTTATGAGCGTAGTAGGGAGGTTTAGAGTGAGGGAGATGAGCGTGAGCTAAAAGAGTGAGAGAAAGGTAAGAGAGGTGGGAGATTTGTAAAAGAAAGTTAGAAGTGGGTGAGTTTTTGAGAGGGGTAGAAGAGAGAGAGAGAGTGGTGAAAGTATTTTTAGTGAGAATGAGAAGTGAGAGGATTTTTAGTGAGAGGAAGAGAGAGGAGATGTGAGAGGATTTTTCGTGAGATAAAAAAATTAAGAGGGAGAGGTCAGCAAGTTTTTAGTGAGAGGGAGAGGCGAGAGAGGGAATTTTCTAACTTCATGCGGAACACTGATTAAAATACATCAACCCCACTTATCATACAATTTTTTCCTTTTCCTAACAAATGTAGTCGGATTATGAATAGTATAAAGCCAAGGAGAGTAAACATTTGTAATAATTGTCCATACCAGGAGGGCGCGTAACTACCAAATAACAAAAATAACAAAATTTGGCACGGCTGAAGCCATTTCCCGTCCTCATAATGTTAGAAAACCTGGTTTTTGGCACCAATGTATTTAGCATGGCAATGCTAATTAGTGTTAATTGCACTTACTCAATGGGTAATATGAATCTTGTACCGGGAACATTGACAGATCAAATGAAGATGAGGAGTGAGTTATTCAATTTTGACCTGCTAAATTCTGTTTTCACAACCAAGTCCTACCCGACTACCAAAATTAAGCCGAAAGTTTGTGAAATCTCTAGAGGACTGGTTCTTAAGTACCAATACGAACTACGAGCAGGTCGAGGTCAACATTGACCAAAGGTTAACGCCGAATGATTGGGAATTTCCAATGGATTCGGATTATCAGTGGTTTAAAAATTCTGTTCAATGTATGACATCATTCACCAGTTCATTGTGTTATATCATTTACCAATTCAGTATGTTACATCACTTACGAGTTCAAATTTGTCATAAAAATTGGAAAATTCTGCATTTGTTCAGTGTTCTATGTTCAAATTCTATGTATTTTATATTGAGTTACTAAGGTATGCTATCTAAGGTATACTAAGGTAGATATGCTCCAAATCGAAGCTCATTTTAAATGGGAGTAGAAATTTTGGTAGTTATGGGCTCTCCTGGTATGGGCATGATTCTTAAATATTTACTCTCCTTGGTATAACCTATCTATTTTTAAAATAAAATTGACGAACATTTTAACTTAATAATCTCAATTCCTAAATCTGTGTATGGAATACGGATCATATAAACGTATTTATAATTTAAGTGCAACTGTTTATAATTGGTTTACATTTGATTTTTTTAATTGTAGTCAAATGTCCGCGCTACAATTGCTACAGATCTCTTCCGAAGATGACGAATACTTGGTCTTTCGACTCAATATCCTGTCAAAATTGCCACTTACGTTGTTTCAGTAAGTCTTTTATTCAACAGTTTATTTATTATTTTTTTCCTTAACTACCATGAACAAAAAATTCCATACTAGATGCAAATTTCTGTGGATACTGCGGCAAAAGAACAGAACTGGGAGAAGAATGGAAGAAAATCCTAGAGGAAGGCAGAAAACATAATCCAGTAAAAATCTGGAGAAACCCAATTAATAAGCAATTAGATAAGTAGAGTTTTACGTAGATCACGTGTTTGATTTTGTACAGTTGTTTTCTTTTTAAGAATTAATGTAATAAGATCCGCCACACTTTTGTTTAATTATATTTATATTTATATATATTTAATTCCTGTATTTCGAAAAAAGTTTTCTTCGTTTAATGTTTCCGCAAAGTAAAATATTTAATTAAAAGTCATATAAGGAAAGGATAAGGAGTACATCTACTGCAAAATATATGCTTAAAAATTTGACTTTGGGTCAAACCCATGCCCAAAATGACCGGAGGGAGTTACTATAAACGTCTTACTTCAAAGCTTCCAAATTCAACTAGATATTCATTCATTATTAATTCAACTATTATTTCAGCTAGAACATAGAAAAAACCGAAGTTACTACCCCCGGTAGAGGCCTAGGGTAAACGGCTGATAATACCCATTGTTCAATGTCCAATGATATTTGCTGAGAACGTTAGGCTTCCAAGACCAGACAAAGGCAGCCTTGTTTTTTTGCTAGCCATGCACGCTAAACTACATCCGTTAACTAAATTCCAATTCCAGGGCAAACTCAGCACAGTGCATGTTGTAATGCAAATTGAGTTTATTCCTTGACGATTTAATAGAGGCAAGGAAAAGGATTGAAGAAAGTAATTGAACAGAAAAAGTTTTTAATCACAATTGTTTACCAAAGTTGATGCGTAGATGTAGAATGTAGGTTACAGAATCTGGAATCCACATGTGGGATGGAAATCCATATTCATATCATTATCATATCATATCATTTACATGATTATTACTAACAGATGAGTATTTGAGTTTATCCATTAATCTATAAATTAATAGGACGACGTGTGATACTACATTACATAAGTCCATAAGTAAACTACACACATTATTGTGACGTGTTTTTGGTAGCATCTAGCATGGCGGGACTCTTTATTTTATTTTCTATATGTAATTAAGCTTATTTAGAACGCAATGTGCTTGTCCTATGGTATTTTTCCTTTGTCTTGGAACACCGGCTTAAATTTTAAGTTTTGAGTAGCTGGTCTGCAAGGATATGGCACAAGGCACAGACACAGGACACTTGGGTCAATTACAAAACATGAAAAGAAACCCTTTTTGAGTTTTTGAACTCAACAGAATAAGAGAGTCAAAAAATGAAATTTCTAATTATGCATGACTTGGATTTTGAATGCAATGCAAAATAAAATGCAAATCATGGATAAGATTAATGAGAAAAATTTGAGTGTTGTTTTTATGTCCCTATATCAAATTGTAGTGTCAATTGATCAAGGGAAGATTGTTGCTGCTAGTGGAAATTTACCTGGTCCTCAAATTGGAATTCTAATGCTTGCAGTTTTGAGATTTTTGTAGGATTTTTTTTAAAATTGAGATGCTTTTGGATAATTTGGACGATTTTAAAAACAGAGTGTGAAATTTTGTGAATTGTGAATTTAAATCCAGATAGTACGCAAGTAGGTTTTGAAAGAATGCCAAATACAATTTGGATTTTTGAATATTTTTGACACCTCTGCACACGTTTTCTAAAATAGCATGTGATTTTGAAACTGCGAATTTAGTAGAGATTTTTTTAAAGAATTTTTTTAGAATTCCGTAATTCTCAAATAATACAAAGTCAAATCAAATCAAATCAGGAATCAAAGGTCCACACTCCTGTTGTCCACTTTTTAATTGTCCATATCAAAAAAGCGAAAGTTGTCAATTCCCGTTAACATTGGAGCACGGGTTTTCTTTAGGGTAATGTTATTTCCATGTACCGCGATCAATGTCACAACTGTGGACTAAAATGACAAAATTACTTTGTCATCATAATCCAGAAAAATCTGAGGACAAAAGACCTTTTCCCCCCAATAATCGTAAATTGTTCCGCTCTAATTTTCGTTTACCAACGGAAAAGTCCCGATCGCGTCAATCCAGCGCAACGAATTTTTATTGCCACGGCCCATTTGTTTGTCATTTTTCTGGGATTACGGCCGGAACGAATGCTTTGTTGTGACGAGATTTTACGACAGCTAAAAGTCGGTTGACCAGCCAAATTAAATAAGCAGTAGTTGAAGGGGTTCTTTGGCCACACACACGACTGCCAACGAAGAATTTTTTAAATTTCTTTCAATTTTCTACAGTCAGACTGAAATTAAAGTCCATAGTCTTCTTAATTCAATTTGAATTATTCAAACTAAAAGTGCTTGAAGCGTAGCTAAATTACTGCATCAGGTTAACCATAAAAAAGTGAAGCTCGTCTCGCATCTAAAAATCTCATCTCGAACGCTCATCTCCTAACAGGGAAATTTTCTTTTTTCATTTTCGCTCGGCCTTTTCCATACTACTGTAAAAACCTCTCTGAGGACTGGAAAACTGGAGTTGCTCAATTATTAATAGAAGCGAAGCCGAAGCTAAGGAGGGTTATTATTAGTGGAATTAGGTTTGAGAATTTTCCTTTGCCACTAGCAAAATCTTGGCCCATTTTGAGAGACTAGACTTTAAAAGCCAAATCGTTTATGACTTTACAACGTTCGATCATTTCTGCAAGTAATAAAATTGCAGTTTGCATTCTGCTTGTGGACGCTCCAATCACTAATGCAGTTGGAATTTTCTGCACGCTAGTATAATAAGCCTATGAAATGACAATTGAGTTTAGGTTTTATGACCACCCTCTGATTGGGAATTAAGAGTTTTGTACCACTCTTGACCCGGGAATGAAAATTTAACAAGTCAAGTGAAAATAATGTTGTATTTTTATGACCCCTTAAGAACTTAGCAGTGGTGGGTTTTCATCACTTTTGGGTCCTTTGGCCTAGTCATAGTCAACACAGGAAATAGTCAATTACAGGCTACACTTCAATATCATCCCCAACTAATTGAAAAATTTGGCAATTCATTTTTTTTTGTCAGCCACGTACGCGTGATAAACTCATAAACTTTTACAGCCATTATGAGTGCTAAGCTGAAAAGTGGATGCAATCAAAGAATTTTGATTAACACATCTGGCTCCACGGACAAATTGACCTTCTCTGTTAGCCATAACGCCATTAATATGATAAACTTTTTACGACCTTTTTCCATCATCGGCCAATTAAGACTCAATTAACACTGGAAGGGTCCTCAGGGAGTCGTTCAAAAAACAGTTTTTGTAATGCACAGCAAGAGAATTGATGAAATTAATTAGGAATGAGCTGGCTACGGTTTTTAATGCACAAGACACAATAAGAGTAGAAAAAGTTGTACAAAAGATTGCAACCTTTTAATGCATAGCAGAGGGTACAAAAATAGAGTAGGTTACAAAATTAGATGAATTACAAAACCGAGTACAATTGATGAATTAACCAAACTTAACCCTAGCAGTACGAAAAGAAAGGACAAGTGGATGAATCTACGCCAGATGGGTATTGATGATTGGCAGATTCAAATCGATAGCCAATCGGAGCATTGGCTCCATTGTTGTTGCAGTACGGGTAGTTGGGACAGGAGGCGGGTGACACGCCGGCCGGGTATTCGGAGAAGTGTGTCAATTTAGTTTACATTTGCAATTTTAATTTGAAGTCATACCTATGCGCCTGCCCATGGCAGAAAGCAGCCAGGGTCGTCAGGACCTGGAGTATGGAGGTATGAAAATCTATCGAGTTAAAAAAATTCTCTAATGAAACTCACCAGTATAACGAAAAGGAGTTTGGACATGTTGACGACACCTCCTAGGACTCAAAGTAATAAAAAATGAGTTGAAGTGTTGATCATTTCATCAAAAACAAAAGGATGAACACGGAACAGTGCAAAACCCAGAAGCAACAACAATGGAATTTTAATGTCCACCTTCCCCTAAGGTTGACAAAGAAACTTCAACAACAACTGAAAGTGCAAAAAATTTGTTCAAACGCAGATGACGTGAATGTAAATTGGATGAGTCTGGATGAAATGGAAACAAAAGAAAAATAAGTGGGAAAAAGTACTGGAAGTGCAGCGTGTATTTTCAACAGAATGATTTTTAATTCGACAATACAGGCTAGGAGCTGCATGACTTTCTATGATTCATGAGACCTACCTCTGGGGGTCTCTAAGCAGCCAATGGATATGCCAATGACTCAGTATCAATCTCAGGCGCAGGTCACAGGTCAAAGTCAACAGTCTAACTATGGAGGAACATTTGGTGTGAGGACTTTCAATACTGGAGCCGCGATCCCCCCTCCCCCCCGAAGTTTGAACAGACTCTCCAGGGACATTGGCCAAGCTCGCCCTATATCTTCAAATACCCCAGGGGAAAATGAATTCGTGAGCAGTTGACCACAATGGCTCTATCGATGTCAACTTCAACGATTTCTGGGCAAAATTCAAAACAATATACTTCACGACTTCACCTACTCGAACTCCTTCTTCTCCTACATCTAATGAAGAAGAAATTCATTTTTGCGCAAGCACCTACGTGGGATAGTTTGCGTGACAATGTGGGTGACATTTGGAATCGAACGACGACTTTCTCTGGATCAGATACCTTGGTGTTAGTTCTTCTCATTCTGCTTCTGCCCTTCCTTTATAGAGGGTATCAACTGCAACAGAGCATTAGGACTTCAGCCTATTCACCCCATGGGGGTCTTTCTAACTAAACTTCTACAAATTATTCATTCCCCAATGGATATTCCAGTCTTCTAATTCTTCTCCTGGATTGATTTTGGATCCATCAGGGGGAAACGGGTCAGCCGAATCTAGTAGTAGTCCAAAACCCAATAAATGCAAGCATTGCAACATCCAATTATTGTCCATTTATAATTATAATTATATCCAATTATCTAATTTATTTATTGCAAACATTTATTGCTATTGCTATTATTGCTATATTAATTTATTGCTCGGAATACTGGAGAATTAGCTGCAAACGTTAATTTAATTATAAATTAGACATTATTTCTTATTTTCAATTCTCCAACATTGTGGGCATGTGATTTCCCCACCGTCCCCATTCCTCACATTCATGCCCTAAAAGTCCCCACCCGACGGTATTCCCCCATAATTTGTGTAAAGCCAACTAGTTTACCTTGCAGAATAAATTTGTGGACTTCAATATCTTTACCGTCTGCAGAACGGATAATTACATTACAGATAACATTAAATGTTAATATTTTTCAGATAATTACATTTGGATTTTCAAGAGAATCTTAATCTTCAGTTGATTAATACTTGAATGGTGGAAAGCAGCTTTTGTATTGAATAATGGCGCAGGCTTCCTACCTTCGTTAGAAATGTTCATGTTAAATCCTTCAAGTTAAGTTTCAAAGGTAATACTTGTCGTAACTGTACCTTCCGAAGTCAAATCATCTACATCTACTACTACCTTTTAAGCAGACCATCAAATTTTTCGTCGTTTGCTTTGTAGATTTCATATTGACAACCAAAGATTACTAGCATTTCATCCGCCAAATTTAAATTTAAATTTGGATTCGTGTACGTGTAGCTAACGAGCGGACGTCTCGTCTGACGATGAATTCGAGATTTCTCTGTCTTGCCTATCTTTATTTATTTGAACTGTAGTTTGAACAGTTTTTCTTATTCAAAGCATTCCAAGTCTTCTAAATTTTAACTCAAATCAATTCATTCCTTCTTCAAAATAAGAGTCAACGTGATAGATGATTTCAGGATCTTCTCCTTTGTTCTATAGGATGTCACAAATTTTTTTTATAGATTCCTTTGTAGGGCTCAGAGCAGGAAATAGACAAATTGTAAGCCATCAGGAATAAGTTGAGGCCTCTATTTCTTAGTCAGAACCTGCAAAAGGGTAAAGTCTGCAAACATTTATTTTATAAACAATATTATAAATTTTATTTTATAAATGTAAGGTTTGGTTATTTCTGCATATTTACTATTAAAAAGTCGTTTTAAAACCAAAAATTTATTTCAAGTATCAGAAAAATGGGGTTTAGTTACAAAGTACTACTTTCTGACATTTAAATATTGAGTGCGTGGACAAGACAGGTGAAACATTGGTAAAAAAAACAAAAGAACCTTGGTCTACTTTTTTTACTACACGTCATAAGTTTATTTTTACCCACCTGTTTAAATTTTCAAGCTCAATCAGTTTTTGAATAATCAGGATTTGTCGCGACTCTGTCAGTCCATTTGCAATATCCGTAGAATAGTTAGGAGAAACCGGGATTTGTGCTTTTGTAGAAATGTGATTGGACTAAGACTTTGACGATTTCTATGATTAGTATTGGCATTAGCATTTAGTGTGTCCAGTGAAATACAGTACGCTACATTAGATAAGGTATAAACCCGCCTTGGCGGGAGAGAGAAAAGGATCTGGAGAAAAGTAAACAAAAGATTCGTGACAAGTAGTGGTGCTTAATTAATTGAAGAGTTGTGATTATGAGTTTGGCTAGCATGGAAGAGTATAGACTATGTGTGTATTCTGTGCTAAGGCTGTGAGCTATGAACAGTGAACTCGATTTAATTCAATTCACTGCATTAGGATTGCATTGCATTGGACATGATTGCTTAGTATAAAAGTTTAGTAGAGTAGAGTATGCCGTTGGTTGGGTAATGTCGTTGGTTTCTACATGGCTGAAATGTTTTGCAAATTATCTTGGAGTCGTTAAACTGGTAGGTAATGGCAAATTTTAATTTTGGTGCATGTTTGACCCCAAAGAATTCTTGGAAAACCCTTGATCAGGAAATTTTGCATATCTATTCCCCTCAAAGAAATAGGAAGGAATAAATCTGAGGGAAAAGGCGAAGATTTTATATCGGCACGCACAACTCTAGATTTTTCACAGAGGTAAACTCTCCTATTTTCTGTTGTCCTACTTGCGTTGGAGAATTTATTTGAGTTTTGCTTAAAGTCACTGGCAGAATAGTGGGTTGAACCGGAATTCTTTGCTCAGGCTTTGGCATTTTAAAATTTGATTTCAGTTCCTCCTTTCACAAAAGTCTCCTGCTTGGTAATGTTTTGTGAAGGCTGTTTTGTCGAATAATGGACATCCCCATGGACGCTCGAATTCAAGCTGCGAGAAGTATGTCCCATGGATTTTCCAGAAGTTATTGGCGAAAGGTGAGCTTGTATTTTCCAAGTTTATCCGCTTTGGCACTAGCTTGAACTTATTTATTCAGCGCAATCGAGAATTGGGACAACTTTCAGCAGCGACATAGGAGTTAGGATATTCATAATGAGATTTTCTAGAGACTCTAAAGCATTGAATGGATGTGGCTCCTCTCGCATGCATCTACCAGAAACAGGAGCCGGTAGCACAAGAGTATCAGGATGGTTGCATCAGAAAGTGTCAAATATTAAATATTTTTGCACATTTTTTACAAGGACTCGGTCCTTGTGTATGGAAAAATTTTCCAAAAAGAATAAAGGAGACATCTCACCAAAATTGGTGAATACTTTGGGCATATGCAGGCTCTTCTATGACATCAAAAAGTTATGAGGCTAGGGTCTACAATTAGATTAGAGCAGGAAAAGAAGTTAAAATCCTTACCAAACAATTCATAGCACGTACTAGCCAGCAGGGTAAATCTTCATTTTGACTTAAGAGAAGGACAACTTACGTATCTTCTTTGTTGAGCCATAGTCTACAAATCTATTACCACATATCTCATCATCTCCATATTACTATCGAGTCTACTACTAGTCTAGTTTACTATAAATTAGGTGAATCCAACAACCTCTAGACGTCTTATAATTAAGGAAGACTCCTACAGCATAAATGATGATGGCCATGACCAATCTGACCAATACAACTTTGCACAGGTCAAAATAAGGTAACTTGGCGTAAACCTCTAAAAAACTCAACGTAGAAAAGTCCATTATTTTTAAGGTCAGTCTCTTTGATTATGGAATGATTTGATGTGGCTGTTGAGGAGATTGGTGCTGATGAATTATGGACGTCAAGATTTGTAAAATTTCTGGAGCAAATGAGGTGTTTGCTTCCGTGAAATCCAAATTTTTGATGCAGTTATGATGTGAACCAAGTGATTTCTTTCCTCACTGGTGATGAGACATTCATCATCATAAGATGACCATTGATGGTGATACCTGGTCATGGGAACATCATAAAAACCGCCACAGCTTTTACTTCTAGCCGCTAGGACTAGACTAGAAGACAGACATACTGTAAACCAGACAAAATTAGTTAATGACAAGGAGAAAAAATTCCCATCCTAAATTAAATTGAAATCAGTTTTTGGTAACAAACGTAAAAATCTACATTTGCAGGTAATGGCTACCGCTGAACTCAGGCTAACATTTTTAAATTACTGTCGTGAATATAATCTAGATATTTCTAGATCAACTTTTACATTATGTCCGTAGTACTCCAGTTAGCTTTAGGAAATACTTTATTGCTATGCAATAAAATATTGAAACTTCTTATACTAAATAGTAAAAGTTACAAATCTAGTGGCACTGTAAAGCTCTCCACGATTACTCATAGTTTAATAGCGTCTTACGATCAATTTGGAAATTTTAATTACACTTATGTCCCAGGAAATGTCCAATAATTTCTAAAACTAGTAAATTTGGTCACATTGCCTCTTGCGAACAAATCAGTCTCCCAATCTCGTTACGCACATAACTTTAAACAAATAATTCAATAATTACTCTTTCTCTAAATTCCAAATACAGCACGTATGATTTTAGTAAATGTGTAATGGAGAATTTGACTTTAGGCAAGTCCGTCATACTTGAAGAACACGGGTCAAAGCCAAGTCAAGAGTTTTATGCTGTAATTGCAATCGTGAAATAGTGCAAAGTAATTTATTAATATCAGCACGAGTGTCGTTAACTTATTTAAATACAATTTCCTTTAAGGCAGGGTTAGAAAACAAGAGTCAGTAAGAACTATCTTCTTGTTTGTCATTCAAATCATTTATTGTCTCTCTTTGAAGCAAAGGCAAAATACACGCACATGCAACAATGCGAAAAGCCTTTTCTCTCAACGTATCTTTGGCATTAGTTAGCAAGGAGAAAGAGTGGGAGAAAACTGTTTCTGATGCTGAGATTTAACAATGGACTAGTATTGCAAGAAATTCACTTTCTGTTCTTATTCCGGTTCCAAATAAAATCCTTCTCCTTCAGTTTGTACTATCAAGAAGTCTCTTGGATGCAAGCAAATTTTGCGACTTTGCGTTCTTGTTCTGAATTCAATTTAACTTAAAAGAATTTCAAAGTTTTTGCTGCTTGAATTTCTTTTGAAGGTTAGTGCTAGTGTGGTGGTATGCGGTGCTTAGCTTTGCACTTGAATTTGCCTTTGTCTCCTCCCTTATTTTCATCCCATTTGGATCAAGCAGCAAGAAGAAATTAAGTGAGGACTTGGTACCATGCTATACAATTGAGCCGCTGCTTTTCCTTTACATTAATAGAATTACAAAATAAAACGACTCATTTTTACTTACAAGCTATGGCTGTATAATTGGCTCTATTAATAAAAATTTACCAATCGAAACCAAAAACTACTAAGGATTTAAACAAGAAAGGAAACAAACAAATCAGGACAGAAAATTCATCACAGAGCCAAGCATTTTACATTCAAGCCAATCAGAAATGAGAGAATAGAATGTCTTAGCGGTTTCACTCGTCATCTTCACTTTTATTGATAATTTCACATAGCATAGCCGTCATTTTTCATTATCATAAAAAAGACGAAAAACATAGAACATGCAATATGCCGTACGCAATGTCAATGAGATGAGACACGTCCAATTTTTTACCAGCGATAGTCACCGTCTCCTCTTAAGCAGCATTTACTTTTTTAATCATTCGCTTCGTTTCTATTTTGATGGTAGAATTCGCGTCTATACACTCTCTTGTTTTCCTTCTTTGAAAATCATAAATTAGTTTATACATATGTTGCCGCTAACCAAATGTAGCGCTGATTTAAAAAAAGATACCAATTCATAAAGCACAATTTATTGTTACTCAGTTTGACATAAATGAGACGTGACGCATTAATAATAATGCGTGTTAGATTCAAAATTTTTATTTGTTAAAAAGTTACAAGCAAAATAAAAAAGTTGACGAATTTTCTCCTGCGCTTCACGACAAAACTAGTAACATTACAATGTTATTCCCAAACGGTATTCTTCCATGTAATATATTGGAAGCATCCGTCTCTAACTAATATATTGAAAATTACTGCTTATGGGTTAATAAATGGAAAGCATACGCTTCCAATTAAAAATTCAACAAAGAGCACGCTTCACAATTCAGATCGTGTCCTAGGGATAGGAACCAATTTTATAACAATTCCAGAAATATTAAATTGTTCATTTTCATTAGATGGCATAAGCCTCTGTTAGCAACATTCTTTTTCTGTCCGTACTGACCAAATCAAAAAACTCTTCAGACTTGATCTAGCCCAGAGAAGAAGTGAAGAAACCATTGATTGATCAAGGACAAGCCTCTGTATTCCAAGCCGTTCCGTTCAGATTTTACCAAAAAGTTACACTCTTCAATGATAAATTTATCTTGAATGTTGCTGATAGACGTCAAGCAGAGCATAGAACACATCTCAGATATTTTATTGATACTGGATGTTAAAAAGAAATTAAGAATATAACTATTTTGATTAACTTTTCGATTCTAAAGACCCCCGTATTGTATTGATATGAATCAGTGGACGGTTTTACACATGTTTAAAGGAGTTTAGTTTTTTGCACTGAATCGTAGCGGATTTTTGAAACTTCAGTGTGGTTCGTAAACCAACTTTTGATGAGCTTAATTCGTCATTCACTCTTTTTGTAGAAAGTATTATAGAGCCATTTTGAATTCAAATATTATTTTTAACTTCAGAGAATTCTCAGATCAAATAATTTTTTCAACTTTCAAAATTTTTTGGCTTCAAAAAGTTTTGAAGTCGAGTAACTCAATTCTATCAGACAACCATTCTTATTACTACAACAGAAGATTAATTGTTTTTAGTCAAAAATTGTGGCTCATGTTTGGATACAGTAGAAGACATGTTAATGATGTTGTGTTTGTCTTTTTTATCAGCATTTTCGTACAGCTGTCAATTTGATTTGCACAAGACCATACACATTGCATTCAGTTATAAAATCGACTAAATTTACAGATGCTTTTAATTTTTAAATGTAGCAACGGAATACGTCAATTGATGAAATGGAAAATCGTAACTGTTTATTGTTTAGGTTAAATAACCATTTTGATTGTATTGGTTTCAAAAGACTGTTGCAAAACTCAACAAAACTCAACAAATAAAATTCAACATTTGGTATCTGGAGAAATTATCCGATCTCCCTCTCAATAATACCACTTTTCATGACTACACAATTACAGTAACAAACCCTAACAATACTCACTAGAGTATGTTTTAGCTAAGTATTGTTCACTTGTTCCTAGGCCTGAAATGTACAGATTTTCCAAAGCATTATGTCGGAAATGAATTAACATAAATAAAATTGGTTCAATTTATAGTTTTGTTTGGAGGGTTTAAATTTTGAAAGTGCAGAATTAAAATCCGAAAATATATGATTAAGAGGTAATCTGAGTATGCATTAGCTCTGCGTTTGGTCGGATCGCGATATATTTTATCCTAATTTATTCTGCTGAGTTTTGAGATGGTTATTCTTGTTTGCTGGTGAATTCTTCGTAAGTCGAATTT
Organism: Thalassaphorura encarpata; assembly: GCA_009869925.1. Lineage (NCBI taxonomy): Eukaryota > Metazoa > Arthropoda > Collembola > Poduromorpha > Onychiuridae > Thalassaphorura > Thalassaphorura encarpata. The sequence goes on from WJEZ01000407.1 coordinate 15,545, forward strand.
CAAGTGGAATGGAATGAAACACCCTATGTTTGATTCATCATGTAATTTTTTTGTTAGAAAAAGAATGGTTCATAAGATGGGTTCAATTTTAAGGAAGTGATGGAAAATTGATTCTGCTTCCAACGTACTACGATCTTATATTCCTTTTCTTCCTTGGGATCCTGAATTCTGTTCAGGCCTACTACTTACCTTGACTTGACTTGTCTTCCTTTTAATTTTGCCAATTGGTGTAGCCATAAAATGGCAACAAAAGAAGCCGCAACAAATTTGGAATTTCTTAAGGTACCAGAATAATTAATTAGTTATGATTGCAGTGATCAAGTAAAAGCTTACCGGAATATGGATTTCCAAGAGTAATTTGAATTTGGTTTTAACATTACGTTCTCGATAATTTTTTAAGCTCAAGTCGAGTGATCATCATGATTCAAAAAGAGATAATGCTTCTACAAAAGATACTAAGATTAAGATGTTTTATAGTTAAATTTCAAGATACATCATGAGCAAGCCTTCGAGACAATCAACAATTACTCCTTGGAAGTTTACACTTTTAGATTCAGATTCACAATCACAATTGGTACCTACAAAAATAAACTGAAATTCAATAAACAAATTCTTGGGCTCCTGTAGTTAGACTTCATCTGAATTAATTTATGTATTTTACACCGATAGACGACTTTCAAAAAACGGAAATTGATGCCTTCGAATAAGTGATATAGGCATTTTTAATTTTTGAACCAATGATTTTCTGGAGTCTTTTTATTTTTAAAAATATATTTACAGTGTTTATGTACTGCGATAAGCATAGTCAACTAAATAATAGTTTTGTATCTGCAAAAATTTTTAACCAGAATTTTGTCCACAAGATGCTGTGGAACTTGTAGAAAACTCAGGACTTGGCCGACGTCATTATCCGTTGTGCATAGTGTGAATTTTATTTTAAGATTTACAAGGTAAAGTTATTGAGTTGACATAAATTATATTGGTCAAATTCATTGCCGCACAATTAATCTAAAAAACTGCACCTCACTAAGCATATTGGGGATAAGAATTATATTATGTTAGATCTCTAACCACCAACCCTTAGAGGGTTACGCTCCAATAAACTTAGTCCACTAATAGTCAAATTAATAGGAAATTAGCTTACGACATAGTTTTAGTTTTAATTTTAGCATTAGTCATTCGTAGATAATTTTATCGCATTGTATATGGCATAATTTTTTGTGCCGATTCATTGTGCGGTTCATTAAGCTCAGTCAACAGAGGCAATGCTTTACTGTGTTGATGCACTTACACTACAGAGAACACGGACAGCAATAGACGAAACGAAATACAACGAGAACGACAGTAGCCAAACTTTCCATGAATCTTAGTCAGATCACAATGTTTGACAGTCGACGAGTCTTTTGGTGAGAGATATGGTAATAACAAGGAGATTAATTTTAACGATAATGCGTTAAGCATGTTATGTGCAGTCGCCGCCGCCGATGATACATAAGCTTACAATGTAAATAAAAAGTCACAGATTAAGCATTTAGCTTCGATTTGGCATCGCCCTTATCTCGGGATTTTTAGCTATAAATATTATACAGTATAATATGAACTTTTTTAGCCGGACCGGAGCCAAAATTATTTCTGGAAAGTAAGATGACATAAAACATGTATGATTAAGCAATAAATAATTTAAATCCTTTTTGATATTCCGAACGAACAACGCACATCTGCCATTATCTGATCTTGATGACCCCATTCAATGCACACAAACGCGCACTTTCATTTCAGTCCAAGCCTATATGGTTTTGCAATTAATTGGTGCTAAAAATACAAGACAACCAGTTATAATATTATGCAACCTTTATAGTCTTACTGACAGCTGCTGTTTCTTACACTAATTTTTTATTCGGATTTGATATTTGCAATTCTAATGACTAGTGATATTATTCTGAACATACAAAGAAATCTAGACGTGTATAAATTAAAAGTGTTGAGGAGTTTAAAACAAAACAAATCATGTCGTGGTAATTTCTAAACTTCGATTTTCAACTAACTTTACCTAACCAAGCCAGATCATTACACTTTAATATTGCTATTTTTATCTTTATGCCATTTAAGACATCTTTCACGAGTGTATAGCCGATCGATTTTTTCAGCTTGGTAATGTGAGGACGAGAACGAAAACTCAAGAATTTTAACGTTCTGCACAAACTTTGATTCTTCTCCTGGAGAAATTAAAACAAACACGAAAATTGGTACGGGCAGCTCAAAATCATTTGCGATATCTTCGTTTTTATCTAGATATATCACAATGCGGTGCGGTAACTCAATCACACTTCTTCCAATTTAAATCCATTCATTGCAAAATTAAATGACCATGTTGTCTTATAAATCCGGTCAGCCTCAGGGCATCTCCTAATATAAGTATTTACAAATTATGATAAAAATTGTTGCTAGAGCGTTTAGAGTTATCACCCAATTAACCAGCTTACGTGTTACTCAAATAGTGTCCATATGTAAGAATAAATTATATTTATATTATTTAAGTTATTATTATTTATAATTTTTAGGACCTTGACGCCCAAGAATATAATGAAAATGTTAAAGGCGGCTAATAGTATTACATTGTAAGTTTCGAAAGGCTTTGAACAAATTAGCGTAAAAAATCTCTGCAAAATATTTTGCAAGTCAGGATGAAAAACCCAATGCTTATGAAATTGGCAGCATTCTGCACAAGTTATGTCAGTTAAGAATTTAGTTAAACAGTTAGTCTTCACACTGGCGTCTAATAATTATGTGGGCATAAAACGCTATCTCTTAAATCATATCCCCATGGTAACTCTATCCTCTTGAAAAGCAAATCTTCCTCCTGTCTGTGCCTCGGAATTTAAGAAATAGTGAAGGATGTTATCAGAAAACTTTCTAGATTCATCATACATTCATTGTTCTACTAAACTTAAACGTCTTTAATAAAAACTGTATAAACGTGCAATTCCTTGCGATAGGCTCGCCGACTCAATAAAAAATTGCACAACTTGCAAATTGGGTGAGAGTGAAGAATCTTACTTGAATTCAATCCTAGCGACAATGGACGAAAGATTCTCATAATGGAAGAAACTCTAACAACTTAAGCTATGTTTATGGTCCTCATCGTCACTTTCACTTTCATTTTGCTTTTTGCATGAAATTATTTTCATTTTAACTAAGAAAGTACGTTTTAATTTATAGTTCGAGAAATCGAAATTATTTTGCTTTTAACTTTGTCACTTTTCACTTTCTTTCAAAAGTTGAACCTCGCTCAACTTTCAAAAGTGAAGGAAAAGCAAAGTAAAGTGAAATTATTTTTGACTATAGACGGTACGAAGTGAAAAGTGAAAAAAACGAAGTGAAGCCAAGTGAAAACCAAAGTAAAGCAAACTTTTTTTGCTTTTGACTATAAATTGGCAAAAAGCAAATTACTGACGTGTGAAAAGTACGCATGAAAATGAAGACTATAGATATAGCTTTACGAATGCAAAAAACAGAATTTTATAAAGGTACATAAAGATATGTCAGACAAAGTGACAGATGTAAAAGAATCAATTGCAAAATGTGAAGATCGAACTGCGGAACCAATAAATCTTGTAGAGAGGATATTATCTCCTCAAAAATTGAAGAATGATATTAATAATTTCAAATCCGGACTAGATCTTCTCTGTAAGCATTCCGTGGACTTAAAATATGACTATCCAGAAACTACGGCGAGCGATGCTGCAATTGGAGTCAAAGGATTGGCAAAACGGTTAGAAACTTGTGCAACTCAGCCAGACTTGACACAAATGAGAGTAGGTTAAAGGACGTTTTGGAAAAAACATTTTGGGATAAGTACCATGTGACAGAGAGATTGTATGGCCTTGCCATTATTTAAATTGGGTACTTTTTAAAAAACAAGCAATTTGCTTCGGCTTAATTGAGCACTATATTAAGGAATGCAAAAGAAATTTGCCAGATATGGGTTTTAATCGTTAATCTCAATTTTTTGAATAGATTGACGACTTAATGTCAGATTGCAACAAACTTATCAGCGATTTGAATTATGATCAAAGAGATCAGGCTGTTTTAAAATCCCATGTAAATGAGCTTAGTACTATAATTTGGGAAAATTAAGAAACTGACAGGGAACTGACTGAAAGGTAATTGACAGAAACTGTGTCCCTAGCCAAACTTCCTGAGTTGGAGTGGAGACTAAATTAGTTTATTGGCCTATTTTGTGCAAAGCAATACCGTTAATCTGACAAGCTTAAAACTCCACGTGCCCTGTTGGTTGTTAGATTTAATAACAAAAAATGGGATTACGTAGAATCGTTTATGATGTAGTGCACCAAAGTATTTGACCCTTAAAAATAAAAGGTTATATAAATATTCATGGATCTATTGTTAACCTGTGTGCCTGACATTGGCATAATAGAATTTGTAAATGATTCATTACTTTACTCTTTCACTTGTATAATGACTCAAACTTTTCAATGTAATAGGGAGCTGAGTCCATAGTAAAAAAATTTACTCACCGCCTTTTTCGCTTCCCCTAATAGTATGTACAACATAGTGTAGGGTAATGCAGCTCGGGTTATGCTCCCCAAATCAATATTATTGAGCCTTTTCTCTCCCCAACTCATTACCATTGGTTGTTGGCCGACCCTCCCTTGGTGACAGCCGAATGTATGAGTTGTCCCATCTCATAACAGAGGCTGGGCGGACTGGGAGATGACGTCATCTCTGAGCTGAGTCCACGAGTAATCAGGAAAGGGACTAGAGGGGTTGCTCCTGTCAACGGGGAATTTTGTGTTCACTCAGTGTCAGTGCATTTGAGATTTGCTTCATGAGGTTCATTTCGTTTCGTTGTATATACGTGGGCCCAACAACCAGTCAATTAACACAGTTAATAAAAATTTAATAACTCTATCCCTTACAGTGTACGTGATACTTTAATACCTCGGTGTGGTAAGTGATTCGTACAAGATTTCTGTTTAACCACTACAGGAGAGCAAAACAAATCAATCTGATTCAGAACAAATTGTGTACAAACTTTCAAAAGTAATAATAAATTCCTTGAGTTGACTGGTTTACTAGTCTACACTGTAGTTTCTGCTATACTTAGAGTTCATTTTACCACTAAAAATGGAATAGCTAATCTAATGTATATTATATTACAAAATTGAAAACTCCTTGACTCTTAAATTAGTTGAAATTTTTTTTTGTTTCCAGGAATTGGTGGATTCATCTGACATTCAAATTAGGGAAAAAAGCTTAACCTCAACTATAAAATACCGTGGAAGGGTAATATACTTTGTATTTTATGCTTCACTTCACTTTTGTTTTAAGATTTTGTATTCGAAGCTTCTTGCGAAAGTAATTTCGTCAGTCTTGTGAAATTTCAATGATTTATTAAATTAGTGAATTTTAAGACATAGTTGTGACTCGTCCGCCAAGGTAGTGGTGAGTATTTAAGAGTTAATTTGAGTACCAGAGTACCCAATAATTGACTGGTAGGAGCCTTATGCATAAATTCCATTAGTTGAAAAAATATTACGGAGGAAGAATAAAAATACACTAATACAAGTTAAAAGTCTAAAAGGAATAATTTTTTATGCAGATGAGCCAACCAATGGATGGCGGGCAGAGCGAATCCACACAACTATTTTTACGAGCAGATTGTGTCAAGGCATTTTTTGCATCACACGGGCAAGAATTCATGACTGATACTTTGGAGAATAAAAGCATTTTAAGAATTGTCTGGAATGCTGCTGAAAATGTAATTACAAAACAGTACGGCAACGTGGGAACAGAAGCTCTGCACTTTTTATTTTTGATGGCTTTGCTGGGGAAAGACAAGTTTGTATTTATTCATCGAAGATACCCAGCTCAAGTAATGCTTTTGAAGAAAGAGATATTTGACATACTTAGTTCAACCGGTTTAATAAACCTTGGAACTGATTTCAGCTACATTCGGAAAATGGCCAACAATCGTGAATTTTTTACTCCAACCGGAACAATCGAGTTTCCAAATGCCCAATTAATGAATGTGGTCCTTGAAAGAAGTAAATCGCTCGAATTGTATTTGCTAAAAGTTCTGCTGTCAAGCTTTGTTCAATACCAACTTTCAGAAGAAAACTTTTGTACTGTTTGGAAACTGGCACTAAAATACCCATGCCTATATGCACATTGGGATAATTGGGATCCACCATTTACCTACCTCATCAATCATCCCAATATCATTGTGATATGCCTGGAAATTATGGAAGCATTACAATCCGCGTATGGTGATAACTACGACCGTGTAGTAGGACTAAAAGCGAAGCATATTAGATTGCTTTTATCGTCTCAAGAAGTGAACCCAGGAATCATATCAGAAAAACTAAATAACTACTACCCTTCATTTAAAAAGTTTATTGAGGCCCCTATACAAGAAGCTCGAAGTCATGGTCTAGCCATGATTGAGTTTTCCTTAATGACTGTTGACCTTTCTCCCCATCGTGATAAGTTCTGGGAAGATTTTGAAAAGATCAAATATCTTGTTGTAGAAAACTTTTGAATTTATTTAACATGTCAGAAGCGCATTGTAGCCAAACTAATGTTATTGTGTCCTATTTATTTGTGCTGGACGATTCTCTTTTATCAATTTCCTGTTTAAATTTTGTGTGGAGTTAACTTTCTGGATTAGTGGCGTTAACATATTAATCATTATTACCTGTATTGTTATGAAAGATTATACATATGACTTGACTAAAAGTTAATCCAATCGAAACGAGAATAAAAAAGAGACATGTAAGTAGTTTCTTTATTTGTGGTTTCTATGTTGTGAATGTGCCTGGTAATCAAATGATTCAAATTAATTCCGTGAACTTCACGAACACTTGACTTTCCAATTTCCAAAGATCCATTTAGATGAAACTTGTTACTCTAAATATTGACGCGTTGCTTGCATTGGACAACAATGGTTTAGAGACAGTCTGAGTTTTCTTTGAGTGGACTAAAATTAGCTAGATGACGAGTTTTCCGTGTTGTACTAGCAACGGGTTTGTCATAACAATGGGTAAAGCTACATTTATTATTGGAGATCGAAAGGCAACTCCGAGTGCTACTTACACTGTCGTACAACATTTCTAGAGGTTATGATTGAGTCTATAACAACCAAAGCTGGAAATTTGTCCCAAGGGACTCCTGCCTCTGAAATTACATCAAACTACAATTCCCTATCAAATCACGCTCAAGAAGAGTTTATGCTAAACAGAAAGAAATGGTGGAACATCATGAGGTAAAAAAATACGACAGTAAATTACTCAAATTTCTCTAATTCTTGACTATTTCTTTTTATGTACGATTTTGTAAACTTTGCAAATGATTTTATGGGATGGATTAGAATTTCCAAAGAAAAACTAAACAAAATCTCTGAACCAGTTGGTGACCGGGACATGTTGTCTGAAAGGATTGCTCAATTAAAGGTCTTGCAAACTCAACGCTGCGTTAGCCAAAGGCAGTGATGCTTGTGATTTAGTTGACGGTGAAGATCGTTATATTATTGAGAAAGAAGTTGCCGTGCTTGAATTTGATAATTATGCGTATGTTCTCACTATTTGTTTAATTAACTCTTAACAAGCCTAATTAATTTTTTATTACAACAGTGAAAGTTTGAGTCGTGCTCAACGAATTCTGGAAATTGGCCTTATCGGGCTGGCGAGAATAGGAAGATCAATATAAATTCAGTTTGGAATGGTTAAATAATGCAGAGACTTGAGTAAAATTCTTCCACGTTCTTCAGAATTCCCTGACAGAAAAGAAAACTGCTTTGGAGAGATTTCAGCAAGAATTGCAAACTGTGTTTAAATGGCAAAAATACCTTGATAATCTCAATTTAAGGGAACAACAATTGCTGCAAACATGTACTGATTCACGCATTTCTAGTGCTGTGACTCATCTACCAAGTGTAATGCCCTTCTATCACTTGCCAAAGAAGTCATAAGACGATTCGAGCTTCAATATCAAGTAAGGAATTCTTGCTGTCATTATAATATCTCTATCGAATCTAATTATTTTCTTTTGTACCTTAGGAGCATCAACAGTACAATTTCCTTTCATCTGAGTGTCAAGATTGGGTTTAAAAATTTAGAAAGAAATTAGCCAATTTATCCGAAGTCTCGTTTGACTTGACGGATGCCAACAGTCGGCTATTATCTCTCAAAACTTTAAAACAGACTTTGGAACAAGGGCAGAATAAATTACGTTATGTTCTTGAACTCAAAGAAAAAGTCGTTCTCAACAGAGCCTGGTGGTGCTGCGAATATAGTAGAGGATACAAATATTTTAAAAAATGAATTTGTTAAAGTCATTGCTGAAGTTGAAGAATTACACCGACGATTGAATAACCGAATTTCAATTTTGCAGGAGATCAAGAAGGTAAGAACTTTGGTAATTAATTATCCTCGTCAATGCATAATTAATTTAATTTCTTCAGGCTCGCAAGAATTTATCAGAATGGCTAGATGAAATTTAGGCAAAAATCAGCTTCGTGAATGTTCAAGGCGGATATTTTCAAATGCACCGCAGTTTTAGGGTTTGTGTTTGGGTACAACTTTGTACAAACTCAAAATCAGTAAAAACGCAAACGCAACCTTTGCTATTCCGCTAGGGTTAGTGTTTGTGTTAAGCGTTCAGAATCCAGACGAGTACAACCTACCTATTGGTGATAAAAACCTACGCTTGAAAAACTCAAAGGACTGGAAAAATAAATCTGGAATCAAGCTGAATCATTTGTCAAGTTTGAAAATAAAATCCAGGATTTACCTGCTAGTACCAAGAATGTTTATTTACCCGTATCAGGACGATATGATGGGTTTTGAAAGCCACTGTGGGGGAATTGATTACCATTGAATTATCTGAGATTTCAAAAGATCATGACAATTATTTACAACATGCAAAGATTACAACTGCTTACCTCAGGAAAGCACGTGTGGAATTACAGCAGATCTACACGGAGAGCAAACAACTATTGCCAGCAGACTCAGTGCCTTGGAAAATTACATGGACACATTGAACGAAGGTATTTAAACTCATTACTTAAGAATGTTCAAATCTACTCAACTTTTGACTTTTTATACTAGGTGAAAAATTAGTTGCGGAAACAAAAGCGTATGAAATCCAGATTGTAAAGACCAAATTTCACACGAGTGTCGTAAATTGAGGGCAGATTTTGATAATTTGTTAACTTTAAGAAATGACTCAAAGGGGATTTTATTGAAATGTTGTGACTAGTGGTCAGAGTTGGATGACTCCTGTGGTCAATTTGAAGAATTGCTCAGCTCATCAGAATTATATATAAGTCGGAATTGAAATTGGACAAAGCGACATCATCAGATTTAGGTCGAGTTCAGGTGAGTATAGCATTTCATTCGTTTTGACAGGAATGCATCATTTTTGAGTCTTTAATTCGCAGAAACTTTTGAATCAAATTTCGAACTATAAGTTACCATTGGAACTTTTGAATGATAAGTCAGAAGTTTTATTCGAGATGAGCAGATCACCAGAAGTTCGGAACAAAACTTTGGATTTCCAAACACGTTTAGCGAATTTACTGTTGGACACTCAGGTATGAACGAGAATCATATATATATAATCGAGACTCTGTTAGTGTGTGTGTGTGTGTCACAGCTTCTCCTCCGTGACGGCTGGACCAATTTTCATGAATTATATGTCAAAATTTAGCAAATATTCTGGGGATGCTCGATATCTATATGGCGAACAGAATTAAGTTACCCGGGTAATGTAAATTCGGTTTTTCCTATTTTGCTTTGAAAATAGTGGGCCGATTTTACCACTCTGAAGCTTAGGGATGTCAGGAAGTGATTGTGGTCAACATAAATTTTAGATAGTATGGTAGATTGACCCCATGAAATCTACCCGGGCGGGTAATTCGGTTTTTTCTACTTTTCTCTGGAACCAGTCGACCGATTTGGACGCTTTAAAAACGACGGTAACGAGTATACGCTACGGGTCATTCTGAGGACGAGATGGTAGAAGCGTGACCTCTTGACCCGGGGCGAGTAATTCGGTTTTTTCGATATAACTTTGGAATTAATAGACCGATTTTGTTCCTTGAAAGCTTAAAAAACTCAGCAAGAGATACTGGTTAACATAAAGATGGGCAGCGGGAAATGTGACCTTTTGCCCTGTACTCGGGGCGGGTAAGTTCGGTTTTTTTAGTTTTACATGTATTTAAATCAGGTTACTGAATCGAATGATTGAAAACCAACTTTAAAATCGGCAATAAAGCTTAAGACTGTGAATTAGGGAGACGAGAGTCGGGAATTTAGCTTAAGATTGGGAAGTGAGCTTAAGATGATTTACTGAGTATATTCTAGACATCAGCGCGCTTTCAAGGCCGCCTTGCGGCTAGTTTGTTTATATAAATGAAAATTGGAAGACAAGAGACTTCGCTGTACTTTTTACTTAATATATTAGAAGTATTACTTGTAGATTCGTTAGCTTATTGATAAACTCCCTTGTCCATTTTTAAATACAAAAACCATTGACCGTTAGTATAAACAGAAATTTGCTCACTCGTCCAGAACATTCAGCGAATTAAACTAGACTACATTCTTTTTCTGAAATTTATTCTGTAAATACAATGAGTTTTTTGATCAAAAATTCAACGAGGAGTCCGAATTTTATAGGATAATTTTTGATATATGACAATTTGTGTGTTAAAAATAATTAAAGTGAAGTAATTACTTAACTTAATTAATTATGTTATAAATTAAGTGTATTAAGGTGATTGAAAGCATTGTCACCATTGATTGATGTAATTACCATAGGAAGCAAACTAGTCATTTTCTCATTTTCTCTAGCCGGGGGCCAGGGGCTAATAAATTGTCTTTCCCAGATATGTGTCGAAAAGCACTGTGGACCTACTAGCATGGGCAAGACTGGGATTTAACCCTTGACCTCTACCTGGGGTGAGCAGATGTTCTATTTTAACCAAAGTGTGAATTTGTATGTTTTAAAACTAAAGTTTCTGAATAATTCAAGTTAATTCGGTCATTTTGGGTATGTTTAATGACCTCCACTGGAGCCTCGGTTTAAGCAAAATTTGTTACTTAGTTACGTTTACAAAGATTGGATAAAATGAAGAAACAAGTATTGAAATTATTGGAGCTTTGCAACGAAATACAAAGTGACAACAACATTGTCTTAGTAAAGCTAAACAAGAGTGAACCTTTTCTGTAGAATTGCTTTGATTGAAGTAATCTATAGTTTATGTTGTATTGGGAATTACGTACAGTCTAGTTTTATCCATTGAGAGTACAGGCAAAACTAATGTTGTGAGTTATCTTACTTGTTTTTACTCTTACTTGTAATTTCTCCGGGATTCTGTTTTCTATTGTGCTCCTTGACTTCTAAATAACAGTTTAACAACAAATCAGTTTACACCGGCATAAGAATTTTTGTTAACAGGAATTAATATATTTTTATACATTTTCTTGTAGTGGAGATCTATTTGGAGTCAAAGGGTTCAAGTTTTATTCCAAGATTTACTTTTTCCAAGTAATATACTTATAAATAGTAGTTCAAATTGCCGCAAAAATAGACAATTTTTAAATATTCAAAAGCGTTAAATCCACTTAATAGCAAATAATAATAATAAAAAATAAACAAATAATAATCCTGTCATCAAAATCATCAAACTCATTTTGATAGAAGTCTTTTAATCTTTTCCGAATAATTCAAGCTCTCAATCCTTTACAAAATAGGTATGCCAAAAGATTTTAACTAAAGTCTTGGCAAGTAATCTAATTTTATGGGTCTATGGCGCGGGGGAATTACCAGCAGTTCCTGTAAATGATACTTTTTGTTTGTATTCAAAACCGTATGCAATGTACTGCCTTCGATGTTTTAGTGATACGCAGCGCTTTCATTGACAGTTTCTAAATCAAAGTACACACACAAATGCGATTGCTTGTATTATCATGTAGAATTGCCCAAAACGTCTTTTCATCTATGATATCATCAATCATACAATTAAACACGAATGATTTTAATTACTGAAATTTGGTAAATTTATTGCTGCCCCAACGAACTATGCATTGTACCTTTACATATGAGTCAAATACAGATGTCAGATAAATAAGCTACCCTATTCCCCGAGCCACTCAAAGTGGGAAACTGCGGCAGAGCTTCTCTCTCCATAATCATAAAGTAATTTTTCACAACGCTGTATGACACGTTTGGCAAAGAATACAATCACCGGCTTGTCATCATTGGTTAGCACCTGTGACATTAGGTTTGGGCTAGTCCTTGAATGGTTTATAAGTCTGCCAAGCTGGTCGGATTCTTCAGTTGCGTCGAAGCTGGGAAATTATAATGGTTACGTTTATTATTTTTGACGGTGAAGCGTGCATTGTTACAATGTGAATCTGTGAAGGAAAAAGTAACAACTTTTATAATAATAACAACAACAACAAAAGTAACATCAATAGAAACAAACAAATTTAAACCAAATTGAGGTTGGTTTCCGGCCCAGCAATACGATTTTACTCCTACTACATTAGTATTGTTCGAGTGGTATTTGAGGTACGAAGAGAAACAAGCTAACAACGGCGGTATTCATCTTAGTAAGAACGGAACACTTATACAAACGAATTTTTCCATATCCCCATTGAGTTTGGCAAACATTTTCGCATTTTAAGCTTATTTCCTCGAGCTTGTACTTACAAGCTCGAGGAAATTTTATAAAAGAGACCATAGAAGAAGAGAACAGAATAGTGACAGTACCTAGTAATCTCGAATGGTTTAAAAATTTATCCAACAAGTTGATTGATTTCATTATTATTTATTTTTATTTTAAGAATAGGAATCTATTTAGTTTCAAATTTATGTGCTCGTGCCCATAGTATAGTAGCTTACATGGCTTGCTCCGCGCTGCGCATTGGTCGCTATTGCTAAGTCATCCAGTCTATACCCAACAATATTCGAAATTTTGTTTGGTACTGAGAAAGTTTGTTTTTAAAGACTCAGTACGCAGCAGGCGCGCAGACCAGTCTATAAACCAGAAGTATTGTATCGGAAAAACTTCTGCATTTTTTAACGTGTTGCTTGACCTTCTACGTTCAGTACTTCCATAGCAATATAAAAACTCAAGCTCAGTGAGAAAAAAGTATAATTAAAATTAAGACAGAACTACAGATATATAGTGAAAAAAGTTTTTCAAAATTTAAGGTTTCTGAATCAAAAATTATAAAATTTTCCTTACCTCTAATCCCGTCTGATAATTATAGTGGACCTTATCAACCAGCTTACATTTCTGTTTAATGACATCGTTCTTAGCTTCTAGCCTTGTTCTATTTTCAATATAAAAAATTAGTACAATATAGTAGAACCATGAAACCAAGCACACATGCTTCAATTGTGCTCGTTCATTTTGCTGTTTGATATACTTCCGGCGCTGGCAGCACATATGCTCTAGTACTCTTTTTACATGATGAGCAGTTTCGTTTAAGACGAGGCCTATTGTTTAGACATAGTCAAATGTTAAACAAAGATTTGTTAGTAATTGAAACTTATGAGAGCTTACTTACGATTAATCAAGATGGCTTGACAATAACACTCCCCTACAGGTGGTCTCATAACTCCAATTTTTTTAAAATATTAAAAAATTCCGAAATCATGTCATTCGCAGATAGCCTTAAGGATGCCCTAGCAACTTAAAAATTTAACCCATGCTATATGGGACCAAATTATTTGGTG
>WJEZ01000408.1:0-29302 GCA_009869925.1 Thalassaphorura encarpata
CAAGCTAAGGTAATTGAAAATTCCCTTTGATCAAACAGGGAATAAAAATAATCACACAGCACAACAGGTGCAAAATATTAAGATTCATATAGCAAACATCACAGGTGTAGAATTTGTACAAGGAGAAGCAAGAGAAGCAGGCATAACAAAAATCCCTACACAATTAATTTTCACTACTCGTTGCAAAAGGCAATTTTTACTGGCATTGGTTTGGTGGTTAAATCGTTATTTTCCTGAGCTAGCTGAAATCAGAGTGAGGGGGCAGGCAGCTAAACGAGAAAAGCTAATTTATCTTTTGCTCTTTGTTTTTAATTACTTCCCTTGGGAATTGACTACGGAGAGTAAGAGAGTCTTGGGGGTCAGCAGGGACGAGCTAAACGATCCATAGACAAACAATCCAAAGTCGCGGTTCCCAATGAACCTGAAAGAAAACCAAAGAGAAAAGTAAATTAACTCTGCGGAAGCGAAAGTTGGTAGAGAGAAAGAGAGAAGCTCACTTCGCCTAGTTAACATTCCATTGACGATTGTCCATTTGTTGAGACGATGATCGTACTTTTCCACTGTGCTCAGACTACTACTTCCATCATTTCCGCCAACTGCATACAAAGCTATACCCATCCAGACTCACCAATTCATGAGTTGACCTTCGACTGTGCATCGAAACAATTGATTCCCATCTCAATCGACGTGGATCGAATTTTTCACAAGTCGATAGACATGCGCTTCCATCACTCCCACCCACACAATAAAGGTTTCCATCTAAAATAAAACAAGGACCAAAATGAAATGTTGATTTATGGATGGAACTTATGGGATTTTGGACAAACCAAGAGCCGCTAGACCAGCACTCGAACGACGTTGGCTCAGAGCTGGAACAGAGACAAATTTCCCCTCTCTGGGGTCCAATCTTTCCACAGCAGCTATAGCATTGCTTGCATCTAATCCACCCACAGCCCAAATGCATCCATCTTTCCAAATCATTCCAAAAGAATAGCTTTAGTATTGAGCAAAATAAATCAAAACGTATAGTCTCTCACCAAGTGCAGCTAGTCGGCAATATCTTCTACGCTGAGCGAGTGGAGGAGAACTTGTCCAAATTCCTGTCAATGGATCATAGCGTTCTGTTGAGTTTAGACAACTTGCTCCGTCATATCCGCCTGGGAAATGTAATAATCACAACTCTTCGTTAACCATTCAATTATAAATCAAGGCCAGGAGACAGAACAGAAGTATAATAAACTTTTGGCAAAGAGAATGTGAAAGTGAAAGGTCTCGTTGGGCTGACGCAAAAGCAATTGTGCATAATGAAAATTTATAATGATTAGGTTAGGAAGGATCGGGGAAACCGTACTTTGGGATAGAGAGAAAAGTTTTTATTACCGACTGCATAGAGGAGTCCATCCAAAGAGCAGAGTCCCAAGCATGACCTAAATAAAATCAACTTTAGCACTCAAGTGTGTAGAAAGAGGTAATAAAGAGAGGAAAGAAAATGTTTTGATAAGACCTTCTGGTGCCCATGGGGGAGAATAGCAGTCCATTTATTTGTCCTCGGATTGTAGGACTCAGCCGTGGCCAAATCAGAAGTGCCGTCATACCTGAATCATGTTTATGGTTCATTTCATTTTCTTCCAATTCCTCATTTAACTGTAGTGGAATGCTGGAGGTCATTCTGAGAACTTACCCTCCAACGGCATACAAAAGTCGTCCTACACTACCGCATCCCAAACGACTACGCCGAGTCATGAGTGGAGCAATCGGGACCCAACGATCTGTTCTTGGATTATAACACTCGCATTCGCTATGAATTGCAAACAGTGATCCACCGCCTATCAATTCAATTAATCCATTTGTAATTTCAATCGTAATTTTTCAACTAATCCAGGATCCGAGACTTACCTATGGCAAAGACATATGGTCTCATTCCATCTGGTTTTCGTTCTTGTGTCCTATCTGATGTCAAAGTTGCTCGCTGTTCTGGAAGTAAATGGTAGCGCATTGCTTCGAGCAAAAGTTCTTTGCATCCTGAATCCTCTCGAATCAAACCTTCAGAGTCCACAGTGTTCATCAAAAATCGCCTTGATAAAAGCGGCATTCTCACTTTGGACAGGAGCTGTGAGCAATCCCAGAGTAGTCTCATTAAACAGAGTCAAGCTGATTAATTAATTGAGAGAAACGATTGTAATTACTCGACATAAGTGAGTTCCTCTTTGAGTCACGTCATGACGAACCCAGGCCATGGCTGCTAAATAAACTTGTTCCTCGTTCGTCACATGCAATTTATTGCTCCCCAGCAGCTCTTCAACCTGATATAATCAAAAGGATAATCATAATCTTTCATTCGAATTAATCTGAATTCCCTCAAGTAGGAAATATTCGGGACATTTAATGCATTGGAAAGACCAGGACGGAATTTATCCTGATCCGTTAATCTCTAGCATTTACCCAACCCTTATATAATAATGTTATCTTGTGAAAGAGAAATCAATTTGCGGGTTGAATGGTTTTTTCAATGTCCCCTGAGTAGGAAGTGAGGGAAAGTTTATGGATCGTATGATTCAATTCGAAGGAGGACCCCCTTCTCCCCTTCTGTTCTGTTGGCACGTGGAGTCCATTATCCATATCTGATGTCTGGCAAAGAGTTATTTATGTAGAGAAAATGGAGAAATGGATTTAAGGAGAAAGAAGGGGCAGGTGTCATTAATAGTTTCTCTCCACAACTCAAGACATGAAATCAATTCCCATGAAGAAAGGAAATCCATACATACAACTACAATGTGTTACCTCTTCAAGGGGAAGGACAAGAAATTCTTCCGTGTTCATAACATCTGGGAAATTCTGGAGAGCAAATCGATGAGATCGTGTTTGGAGTTCTTTGCATGCATGTGTGTCCGCAAAATTTCTTATTCCCAAACAGTTGGTTGGATGAAGTTGACGAAGAAGAAATTTGCAGCATGCCTCACGAACGAGAGCCATTTGAAGGAGACTCGAGGCTGGGAGTAAAGCCTGCGAGACACAAATTTGATTATGACTTGTTAATTTTATCTAGGCTACTTGGCTAATGATATTTTGTAACATGCCTGGACATTATCTTCATGCAAAGTGATGTCCCCAGTATAGGCATACGTGACGAGTTGTTCCATAGCTGATGGCTCAACACCTTGAATGCAAACCGTCTTCTGCAACTTCTCAGCCAAATCATCTATAATTGGACACAAGTAGCCCAAACTTTCATTAATTTAGAGTGTTTGAGCAAATTTTAATGCGTGGACCTATTACCATTAAACATGGCGTGGAAATATGGGCTGATAGCGGCCAAAATTACTTTGTGAGCAGGGATTGTGGCATCCCCAACTTGTATGATCACATCGCAGAGCTATTAATTAATTAAGGATTCGTTGTTTAATTATTACTGGCTGACTACACGAAACTACAGAATAATTATAAGAAAAGGGTTTACCTCATTACTTTGTCTCATTTTTGACAGAGCATCAAATGCATTCGAAGCATGATTAGGATTTTTATGAGCAAAAGGTGACGAGATTTGCTCCGTGATAGCTGAAGACGGTGAACTTGGAGAATAAGGTGGATGGAATTGAGAAGTTATGCTTTCCATCCTTTCGGCTAATGGTACAGGGAGTTTCAATGAAATTCGGGTCAAGGTTCCTGTATTTGGTGGACTTATCTTGGGACTCTCTTCCACTTCCACAGTCGTCGTCTCAATCACCTCACTCTCAATAATGCTCTCCTCCATCTCCCACTTCAAATTTCAAAGATGACCCAATCCAAACAAGCTCTGAAATATTAATCAAAAAAATTTAGCTGGGAGCAGCATTAAGCATTAGGTCTGGGTTGAGATGACAAGTAATTCAGATAAGGCAGCATAGCTAAATCTAGGAAGATGACCGATGCAGCCTGGACTGGACTTGAAAGATGATCCTGTGTAGGATATAGAATAGGAATGAACACAGTTGGTTTAAGCCAAGCTTGGATAAAAATAGAAAACCCTGTTCTACTTTCTCTTCACTTTTCCTTCGTTCAGCGTTTCGTGGCAGAGGAAAGAGAATTCTCCCCGTCGCGTCTAGACCTTTCACATTTTTCTTTCTAAGTAAAGTTGAAACAACTTGTTTGTCTCCGGATGATGACACATGACATTAGAACTTATGAAGAGAAAAAAAATCTTGTGCCTTGAATCAAAATGAGGAAAGGGAGAATGTTACACTGGCTACACGTTACACGGCTACCCATACTCGCTACCGTGTGGAAGACCTTTTCCTACACTTTTTCCTGTGTTCAGTTGACCTTTCCAATTTCCTATGTCCTTTAAGAGAGGATATTTTTCCTGCAAGTAAGCTAGTAAAGCCGTCTGACAATGAAAACCCTACATTTCTGTCTACCCAACAGAACTGAATACACCCGTTCTCTTCAAAAACTTACATCAAAAGATTTTCGGTTGCGAAAGAACTTTCTTTTGTTCCTTTCCCCTTCTTTCTCTCTGACTGTTTTCCCAAACAAGATGGGTAGCAGAAATAGTCTAGTTGTGTAGTAAGACTTAAATCCCCGAGCTAAGGAAAACTAAACGGGAATTGCCTTCAAAAATTACATTTATGTTCCCAAGTTATGGGGGCTTATAAATAATCTGAGGGAAAAACAACATTCTCCCAATGAGTCGCTTCAAGTGCTCATTTGACTCAGAAAGTCATAACTGTAATAACTTTCCCCAAGTTTCATTCTCTACTACTCCATAACTAGTAACAGGAGAGAGATTTCAGTTGAGAATCAGAACTAAACTAAACTATTTCGAGGATGTAATGTTACAAACTAAAAATCCTTGAGTGGTTTTAACCGACATGACAGAACTTCGGAAATCGTATATAATAAAATATGGGATTCCGTTCCAACACTTATTTCTCCAATGCTACAGCACAAAGATCCAAGAAATCTCAACTTTTATTCCTTTTTGGCGTCGTTATTGGCAAAAACATTACTGATTTTACCAAGAAAAGGGTTAAAAAATCATTGCAGGAATAACTAAACGTATTTTGAATTTTTACAGTTTTTTCTATATAGCAGAATCGTACCGGATTAATGCCCGATTTAAGGAATCGAAGACTCTATTTAAATATTTATTGATGAAGAACGAATTGACGAATTCAGACAGTATACTGTCGCTGCATTTCATTAACACGATTCTGCATCAAATTGCTTTTACCCATTGAGGCAATACTTTTTATATGCAAAGAATAAATTTAAGGAAAGTATAAGTATAATCAGATAGCGGAACAGTTCCTGTTACAGTTTCGGAAGAATGAGGACAAGATTTCACATTATGTAGACAGATATTGAATTTACGAAGGAGTTAAGTTGTAATGCACTATTAATTTATGATTGTCTTGTAACATAAAGAACTGTGCTCGGATTAATCTTTGAAGAAAAAGGAAGACGCCTTTCTTTGCTTCCTCTTGGCAAATGTCCTCGACCTACTTTCTTCATGTTAATTCAACTAGTTCTCTCTCCTCGCTCGCATCTCTTGCTTGCTGTTTCCATTCATTTTAGTTCAGGAGAAAGGTCAGGTTGAGGTAGGTGAAACCAGCTATGCAATCTCTAGAGTAAAATACTCTAGATCCAATATCCAATGGAGGCCATATATAACATTTACATTCCTCTCTAGTCTATTCTGCAATCTACACGAAACCGATTTCGTAGTCTAGCCGTGACGTGAAGAAGTAAAAGGAAAGAAGCCAGACTGAGTTAGATTCGGTTCCGAATCCGATTGATTGAGAGCATAATTGTTTTGCCTAGTTTTCATTACACCTAAAAGCTTTACAACGTGGAAGCAAAATGAATGTTCTGACACTGACACACAAACAGGAAACATGTAAACAGAATAAAACTAATTCATTTCTGAGAGCCAAGAGACAACCGATCCATCACGCGTTCCTGACAAAACTACACAAATTCTACTCAAAACCAAAAACCACAAGGCTAGAGAGCGAATCCACTCATCCTCCTGTTTTTATTATTAATCTAATAAATTCAGGATAAAACGAATGGCGAAGTTATCTTTAGATATATTGTCATCGTTTTCCTAGTTTTCTAGGTTCGCCGTATAATCACACTCGTAAATCATTCATCTGAAGTAATAAATCAGAAAAAGCTAAAGGTAAATGCGAATACTCCATATAGTAGGTGTACTCGAAGGCGAGCAATTCTTGAGCTCAAGTCGTAAATGCGTCTCTATCAACTATCAAGTCTCCGTCTGAGTAAATACTAAACGACAAGAGCAAATACCAAAGTAAAATAGAAAGGGAGGGAAAGTTGTCTCTAGCCATAAGTACCCATCAAATCCATTAAATTGCCACTAAAACATCCAAACCTCCTACGTGCTGCTACACGCAGAACAGATGACTCAATCATAACATTAAACCGAAAAACCTTTCCAAACATCTCAATCAAAATTAATAGCTTTGGACATCAAAAGTAACATAAAAGAAAGTCTCTAGCGATACTACCTTCCTAATTTCGTCTGCTATCAAATTACTTTAATTAAAAACATGACTTAATTTTCAAAGAAGTCAGAAAATTGTGTAATCTATCGAGAAGTAAAACCTAAATTAAATTTATGAGAACACGTTCGCGGAAACTAGAGATTTTTACTCTGAAAAGCAGAAGAAAAAAATAGGAGAAAGGTGAGCTTACATGAATGGGAATTGTATCCAAGCCTTCGCTTCAGATGGATCCGATTACACTTTCACTCAGAGTCACTCATTCATGGTTACTATGCAGGATCTAAGATCTAGAATCTAATGTTGATTTGAAGTGGCAGTGGACTGGAGAGCAACACGTTGTTCGTTGGAGACGGATAAAATTGGAGTGGAGTGATGTGGCGTGGCGTGTGGACGAGAGTGGAATGTCTCTCTCCAAGGCCTTTGAACTTTCTCTCCTTTCCTTTTTCCCAGCTATCCATTCAACTACGCACAGTCAGTCTAGACAACACACGACACATTCAAGCGACTATGCCATGCCATGGGGTCCTCGACCATCGACTCACGCAGCTGGCTCCTATCCTAAACTCAACTCCAGTCTCTGCCTGGGAACAACTTTCTCCTGCATTCGGACTCAACATTAACTTATTTCATAACATTACATTCAACTACCTCACACTATTCATACTCACTCGTCCTCTTCCTCCCATATCCAAGGATTTGAATCCTAAGCCAATAACCTTAAAAGCTTCAACTTTGATTTTACACGGCTTACCATAAGACTTTCTCCACCTAACCTATAGCAAGGTACAAATCGATCACAAATAAAACATCCTTTCAAGGAGATAGGAACTTCTTAATGGATCCTATTATTTTCGAAGTAATCTTCATAGTATGCATATGTTCCTTTGATTATGAATCTTGACTTTTAAAATTCTCACATATTCATCGATTGGATTGGAGGTTTTGAAATGCCATATGCTTTGATGATTGAATAAACCTCATACCAGTCACAAACGTTCACTTACAAATTGACCTTTATTAACAATTAACGATCATTGTGAATCACTATCCCGGTATAATGGTAGTTACCTCCTAATTTAAATCCTCATTAATTGGTCTTCGTCAAAAATTAAAATTAAAGAGCGGTAGTATAATGAGGAATTAAATTTAAACTTTTAAACAATACACTTTGTCACTAATTCTTACCAACTAAAACTACAAACTACAATTTTCATGGTCCTTTTTCAACAAATATATAAGATATCCTCAATACTTGATAGGATGGATTCGTTTAATTTCATCACAATTATTAATATTCATCAGCTATTTCCGCTCTTAACATCTCTTCATCGTTACATTCGCAAAAAACTATCAGCTATCATACGCGTCTATCGGCACAAATTCGTTACTTTACAACCTCGATCTCAAAAGAATCCCCTCGTTCCTGGATTAATTATTTCAAAAAAGTAAGTACTAAATAACTTCGACAGCTGATATCATTCTAAGCATGTATACTTATGACCAAACTACAGAGGAGATTATTTAACAGAGGGTTGACACGCGGCAGTTGCCCGTTGAAATAAAATTCAGAACTAACTTCTCCCCTCTTTCCTCCGATTTCAATTCTACTCTATTTGGTAAGTTTCTTAAAATGGCTGCTCTGGAAAATCTCAATTTCAACTAAATGATTCCTGTACACTAACTATTCGCTTAGCAGAGCTGACCTATTCGTTGATTTAATTCTCAATACTAATTTCTGAAGCGTTCCCATTAGTATTAGTAAAATGCGTTAATAATTTAATTGACAATGGCACTTTCTTCATGTGGCAATTCCATCCAACAGGAGAAACGAATTGGCACAATCATAATCCTGGCTAACTTAAGATGATGACAAAAACAGTGAGGGCAAACTAAATTCCTGTCCCTAAATTAGCGTGATGGATTGTGGAATGTTAAAGTTGAGTAGTGATGACAGTTCTTCGTTGTATTATTGGCTTATCGCTACCAGCGTTTCCATTCCCATTGCCCCATGTCGTTGTCCCATTGGAATAGTTGTTATTCCCATTCATCTGATTCAACGTTGACACTCTAGGCTTTGGAATTGGAGTCAGTGGCTCCTTCTCCTCATTTTCCTCCTGTACGAAAATTATTGAAATCTAAATTAGCTTAGAGGCGACTAAAAATATTCCCCAAAAAGAGTATTGAATGAATGAAGTTGAGGCCAAGCCAAGGTGGGAAAGGCCCAATGAGTTCGTGCATTGGGTCAATACTACATAATTGGATTAGAGGATAAAATAGTCAAAGTTCAAACAAGATTTAATACTAATACCTGCTGCTTGGCTGCATGCAAAATAAAAAGTTACAAAAAATTTCCACAAATAGTCGGCCGAAATAACCTCTAAAAATGTGTGCTTTAAAACGCATTGGCACAAAAGACAAACATACTACAGACACATGCCCAACGAAAACAGAATTTTAGTTAGTATAGAATTTTAACAGCAGAGTTTCTATTCAAGTGGCAAGAAAGATTGGTTAGTTCTAATTCACGCTAGAATTAATATATTCAGTAATGCTCTAGAGAAGTTCAAGTCCCACATGCAAGGAAAGGAAGGTCGAAGGTGAAGTGTAATAAAAGTCAGCAGTGGTTGAGAGATGATGAAGTGGGAGGAAGGATGACTTACACTATGGTTATGATTATCAGAATGAATGGGTGTGGGGGATTTTGTACAGGATGAATCCTTCTCATCATCTCTAGTTCGAGGGATGTCTACTGCGGGTTCCTTGGCTAGTGGTTCAGGGGCGAGGAACGGATTATGGAATGGATTAGTACTTGAAAGGAGGGCACAGGTAATGGGATCCATAATATTTGCATTGATGGTAGGTGGAGGAACATTTGGTTCTGGGAGGAGGAAAGGATTGCTAAAAGGATTTCTCCCTCTTATTTCGTCACTTGGACCCTCAGTTATTAGAATCTCTTCTCCGACCTCTTCATCCCTGAGGTCAGTGGATGGATTCAGAGTGGAAGACTGACGGGATTGAATTTGTTCAATTTTCCCATCTTGTGAGAAATGAGTAAGGGTGACTGGAGGAGTTGGGGAAGAAGAGGAAGGAAGTTGGACAGAGGAATCCTCTTCTCCATTTTCCCCTTGGTTGGGGAGAATTGGATCAGAGTGGTGAGGACCAGATGAGGACGAGAAGGGAAGTCTCAATTTATCTCCTCCCTAAATAGCGAAACAAAAATCATGACTCACATTTCCACTACAAAATACATTTAAAGCAATCATCATACACCTGTAACATATGGTAAGTAAGAGTCAATTAATGAAAGTACTATTTACAAAATGTGGTTGTGGTTTAAATGAACAAATAAAATATTTACAAAAATTGAAAAACATTTCAAGCATTAATCGAATGAATTCGCGAATAAGCACGAAGTCAATGAATACTCACATAAAGTTGTAATTGCTTTCTACCTAATCTAAGGCAATTATTGACTGAAGAATCTACAAACAAATTACGAACATTGCCCTTCTCCAGTAAATATTCTGCTTTTAGATAAATCTTTAAACTTACGACTGAAATGAATGTAGCTGCTTCGGCACCGTGGTGGTCCATCGAATTTTGCATCGCGTTCTCCCGCTTTTTAACCATGCTGTATGTGTCCCTAAATTGTAATCATCATTAATAAACCAATCGCATCGAGTAGTAGTGAGTTGTGACTGATTATATTGAACTTACGAGTTAAAAAATGAAGTTGAATTTAATGGAGAAGGACTTGATTTCTTCAAGTCCTCCTCAACCTTGGCCTTCCAAATATTACACTTCAATTGGTCTGGTGGTAAAGCCTTGGTTAGTGAAATGTATTTGGTCTGATTGTTCGGAACCACATTCTGATGTGTATCCGAGTGAGAAATTTCTGTCGAAAGGAAACCACCTGTTTCCTTAGCTATGCTTTTAATTAAACTATCCAGCGGATCATCCGAGTCTGGAAGTGGTGGAGTGGAATGGTGAGGACTAGGTGTGGATCTGGATGTAGGAGTTTGAGGTGGAGACAGAGACATTCCCCCACATGGAGACGATGTTCTACTTCCTGGTCTTAATACTCTTGGTTCATCAGAGAGGAGAAGGTCAACGTCCAGATCTCGTCCGCTACTCTTCACATTTTCTTTCTCCACGACTCTTCTGATCTCTTCTTCTTTGGGTGCTGCCTCATTAGCAGCAGCGACAACCACTGTTGGCCTCTGACGTTCTTTAAGGATATGAGATTGACGACGAGCATAGCGCTGACTTGGCCTTCTCTCAAACTGAACGGTTCGTCGAGATCTGTTCTGTGCTAACGTTTGTACTTCCGTTCTTCCACTGTGAAATCAAAGCGATAAGCATTCAGAACATGAGTTGATTTGTTAAGCTAATTTGATTGCACCATAAACTTGTAAAATATGCTTGGAAAACTGTTTAGTGAATGAACTGACCTATAACGGAAGCGTGATCCCATTCTGAAAAAATTTTGTCGAGCATTCGGGGCTTTAGCAGCTGCTTTTAGTCGAAAGAAAGCATGATGTTCAACTGCGCACTTCCACAGGTGTTTGGATGCTTTTTCATTCTGCAACCTGAAATGATAGGATAATTTGGACATTGACATCATAATTCCCACGAGATGCAATAAAGACAGAAATGTTAGGCTAAATTGACGTCCCTTGAATGGAAATCCCATTAAGGAAAATGAGTTGAACTGACCTAAATACGAACGTATGCTCTCTCTGCCTTCCTTCATCATCATCTTCTACAACAATCAGAGTCAATTTCTTCTTTTTAAAGTCAAGTCTTGATATTTTTGGCCAAAAGAAAAGTCCAATTTTTTGTTGCCCTTCGAAGACAAGGATTCCCGTTGGAGTAAGGCCCAAAGAATATTCATTCCCGTCCTTCCCCTGTCAAATATATCTCAATATTATAACCATAAAATGAATTCTCCAACAATAGATTTACAATCTTTGAACAAAAAAAACCACAATAATTGAAATTTTATGTACATTTTCTTTTACGGCTCTTTTAATTTTTAATTAGTACAATTAAAAATTCCCCTAGCCATTTCAACTATGACCCTAAATGAAAATCCCGGCCGTTATAAGTTGTACAATAAACAATACAATAAATCGAATAACTTACATAGACAATATGCATGTCAACACCATACATCTCTAAACATTTCGCCTTGTTCAAATAGTTCATTTCTGCTTGCGCTGGTGTCTGACCTCTGGAAAAGTATAAAATAAATGTGTCTTTCATCTCATTTTGTCACTCGAATTATCATGACTCGGTATGATAATCATGTATCGAAGCTGAGTGGTGGAACTCACTTCAATTTTTTGAATTCGTCTAAAATTAGGACTTCCATGTCCTCCGTCTGTGTTGGCGTAAAACGGAACTCAGAAACAAATGAAGGTGTATGAACTTCTGGATCGTAGTCTCCATTCTCAGCTATAGAAGACGATTTTATTTCAGTATTAATTTCATAATTAACTCTTGTTCGAGTTCGAGCTAACTTACATTGGAGAGCCAGTGCTGCGAGTTCCACTGCCACATTCTGTGTTACTTCCAATTTCTCCGTAAGGACATCTTGTTTTACTTGGAGAAAAAATTGGTATCTAGTCAGTTCTTCTCGTAAATTGTGTGGTTCTGAAGAGTAGAATTTGACCTTCAAGCGAAATGTAAAGGGTGGACCAACTGAAATTGAAGTAAAAATTGACGAAGATTAGACATCAGTTATTATGCTAGATGGATTTGTCATCAAATCTTCGTTTCCAGTCGCAGCTCTATCATTTTTGAAACAGTTGCTTCGAACGCATCATTAGTCCCATGCTACAAATACGGAAAGGGTGTTGGGGTTCCGGTTTTAAAAACAAAATCATTAGTGAGTGCTAAGGAATACTAATTTCCTGATCGTGTGCACTCGCATAATGGTCGTTTATGAAGGATTAATTTCCAAGCCCACCACACTGGTGAAGTCTCAAGATTTAGAGAATATTCTCCTTATGGGAAGACAAGATGAAGAAAGAGTATCAGATCTAATATTTAAGACTTTGTTGTGCTCAGAAGTAGGAGTGGTTCGCCCGCAACAGGAGATGAGGAGGAGTGAGACTTGGTCATTGTGGTTCTCCATAACAAAATGCAAGTGGTCATTGCACTCTGTACACGAATCCATCTCAGCTTACTACTGCATCGCAAAATTAAAAAGACCTTCACTTATTTCTCTCAACGTCAGGACCAAATTTTTAGTTAATGTTTCTTATAATTTATTTTTTCATTAATTGTATAACTCATTTTGCTGAGAAATTGGATAACAATGCAAGTGACACTGTAAGCTTTAATTCATAAAATGAAAAATCCTTTAGCTAAGACTAGCGAAATTTTAGTTTGGTCTCTGTTGACAGGTACAAGTAAAGATAATTTCGTTTTTTATTGAATTTATGTCCAATAAAACTCTAGTCTTGCGTTTAATGTTCATGTGCTGGTGCTTGGGCAAGGATTCCAATGAAGCGCAACGGAATGAAGAATATTGCATCGTCAAAAGCAGAGATGGAAGAGTAGAAGAGTTAGATTCTGAAACCTGTGCTTTTGCCAAAAGCAAACATGATGAATGCCTCTACATAATCAACCTCCAGGGAAGACACGAAGAACCGAGTAGAGGATCCAAATGAGCAAAAAATATTCCAAACCTCAATTTTGCACGGGGGGAGTTTTTGGTCCGTAGAAAAGCATGTTATTTAAGTCCACGCAAATGTTATTACTTTGCATTGCTTAACCATACTACTACATTTATCCGCATCCAATGGTAAATTATGCGGAGATTTGTGGATGGAAAACTCATGGATAAGGATAAGTCATGGTAAAGTGGAGCAAAGTCGTAATGACATAGCTTAATTTCCATTGTCCTGTGAATAGAAAAGTTGATGAAGGAGGTGGCGACTCCTCAACACATGGCATATCATCCAAGAACTGTCAAAGTTAGAGAGCATTGAACCAACTGCAGCAGCGCAGCATCCCATCTCATCTCATCTTCTTGATTTTTCTCTTATCCCCGCAGAGTCACGGAATGTTCAGGTATGAATAGAACGAGACTCAAATACATCAACAAAAAATAAATAAAATTCAATCCGCAAGCTACTGCTACTGCAGATTGCACCTACAGTTCTGCCAGCCAGCCCTAGTTTTACTAGTTCAGTTTGCAATAGTACTTCCAAATCAGAAACTAAAAACGTGTTCCATTTTCCTTCTCAAATCAAATCACACTTGACACCTGTTTTGGTGTTCACTAGTCGTCGTCAAAATTAGATATCCAAGGTTATCCACATAATAATTACATTATTGGGAACTGGGTTGCCTAATTTACAATTTATTCTACTCAAAAGTTTTCACACAGCAAATTGGCTTAGTTGGAATGAGAATGGCTTTGCGATGTAAATTATTGTTAGCGCAATATTACATGTGAAATTATAAGGAAATAGTTCTGACTCTGAATACAGAATATAAGTAAGGTGAAAAATAAATAGTCAAGTTAAATATTTTCTGAGAATAAATAAAATCCGATGCAAATGCATAAGTAAAAACGAAAGCGAATTAATTGACTCAACTTCTACAACTTAAACTCTAATTAGCCAACCGAGATTTAAACAATTAATTCTGACAGTGAAGTATTTAATTGATCTGAATGCGTATGACGGATACTCAACGCACTCGATTAGCCAACCATGACTCCTTTACCACTAATGCTAAGCGAGTAAAAGAACCGAGTGAATTGGAAAATTGGACTATTTAGTTAGAAGATACGGACTCGTGATTCAACAATGGGTCCATAACTCGCCACACTGGCTTAATCCATTTGCTCACTTCCTCATTCCTTCATTCATTTCACTTTCAACTAGCATATAAAAATTGACACACACTGTCAATTAGATGAATTATTAACTCCACCTTCAATTATTTAACCTAATACAACAACTGACAAGAACAAATATGAGGAACTCCGAAAATGCTTGAAAACAGTATTTTCTAACAAGAAAATGCATTTGGACGATCTCTCCACTTATTCTCGAATAGACAAAGCTATATTCGCCGAAATATGACTTAAAGGAAATAAAAATAAAATCTGACTTACTTTTGACTTGTTTCTTTATAGGTTTCGTCGAGTCCAACCAGTGCTGTAAAAGTAAGAAAAAGTCACTGCATTACTCAGTTAAGAAACATAATCCCACGAGCAGATTTTAATCAGAATTATGACTTTCGCACAGTTTGATATGATGAATGAATAATTCATCTAATGCTCTAATGTTTTACCTGCACATGATTCGAGTCCGTATATTGGAGACCGAAATAGTCTTTTTCGATTATGTCCAATGAGTAAAATACTTGCTCGTACAAATCGCCCCCAAGTGCTTTTTTCTGAAAACAAATTAAAAAAATTACTCAATCAATTCTACGTGTCCAAAGTCTACAAGTTCATTTCGCAGTTTCAAAGATCCAAACTTGGTAATTTCTATTTTGCATAATTTTTCCATTATTGTATTATAATGCAAACTCAACTCAAACCAACCAAAGAAAGGTTAAGCCCAAGCCCTTTTCTTCTGAAACTCTAACTCGCGAATCCACATTCCCACCCACCACTCACGTATCATCTAAACTGCCGAAATAAAAACACATTTGCCAGTTGTATAACGTATGCCATCGGAGATGCTATCCCTAATGATCCTGATCTAACCGACAAAGAAATGCACTTTCGAGACATCACGCTAAAGGAAATCTTAGAACTTTTGAACTTCATCAAGACAACTGAAGCCAGAGTTTTAGCACAATTTTTTGCACTGGAAAGAAAAATTTGACGTCGAACCAATTTGGACTCAAAACTCAGCTTTTCAAATGGAACTTTAGCCAACGCGTTCCTTAATTAGTGACAATGAGACGAAGAAAATGTCATTTTTAAAATGCTTAAACAGATTAGTAAATAGAATCACCGACTCTCATTTGATTTTAATACTACTTTGCATTAACGTATATATCACACGTAAGAGGAAGAGGTCGAGTTAATAAGACTTCACTCAATTTCCACTCAACCTACGATGAACCACTTAAACTTCGTTTTGGCTTCCCTTAGAGTTAATTTAGGTGAAGATGGGAATGCATAGTTGAATGAGAGTAAGTCGAAAAGGAAATATGCTGAGTGGATGTGCAAATTTATATGAGAAGTTAACGGAGGTTTGCTAAAGCTATGCTAATTATGGAGGGATGGACTTGATTGAGGAAGGGAGATTACAGTTGGAGTGTGAGAATTAACTGTTTCACTCATATTCCTTATTCACATCACACAATCTCATTGTACAGAGCTGGAGATACTTCTATTTTAGGTCAAAGGTTAGTCAGTGAAAGCAACCGTAAGTGTCTTTTTTCTTCTTTCAATTTAATTCTGTTCTTATTAAGTTAATTCTGCCTTTGCACCTTAACTGTCCAGCATTGGTGCCTTGTCTTCAAAAAGCTAATAGTCTACTACTCCCATTAAATTTCTAAGACCTATTTCTTCTGAAATTCAAATTAAACTTTATGAATTAAGATTGGTGGGTGCATATGAGGGTTATGTAAGAAAATATCAGATAAGACAATTGTAATAATAACAAAACTAGAGTTCAACGGTCACCCATTGTTGCTTTTCTTTTATTAAAGCAGGACGGTTTAGAGTCCGTACTAATTTCCTCCCATCCTTCCTCCAACTGCAACTTGATCCCATTAGGCCAAACTTAAACGAGCCTCGAACTCTACACCAATTTCCTTATTCCTACTCCGCTCGTATTCCACAACATCATCCTCTCAATGCAATGAGCGAAATAGGAAACATAATATGACATACATAACTACAGTTCATAATGGATCATTCTATTATTCAGTCAGAATGATCTCATTTGACTCCTCCTTGCTGTCTTTGAATAAAATATAAACCAACTCCTACTCTGCGGTCCCCGGTGATTTGATTACTTAATGAAGGCTTCAAGAATCAAATCCCAATACTACAATCATGCCGTCGTTGTTGTAAGTGAAAGTTTCAATGATAGGGGTGAACTGGGCACTACTTGGGATGTCAGATTCAGATTAGGTGGAAGCAATTCACATTAAAAAATATGAATAAGCTCAATCATTTTTAGAAATCGTCGGAAATGTTTCAATCAGTTAACGTTTGACTCAACATTATACATTTTCTCGTAACCACCATAAAAGATCCGTAAGCACATCATTTCCTGAGTTTATGTTTTGGCCTGCTTTCAATTTTTTTTTCGTTAGATTCGGGATGGATATGAGTAGAGTAAAAACAATGATCAATTTATTCATTCCAGAAAAACTTTGCGAGTGAGTATCTGAACTGGATTTGTGAATTAACCTGACAAAAAATACAAAACTGACTAAAAAACTAAAACATCATCCTGAGTAAAATGTAGTCCCATTCAGATATGCCTTTGACTATCCGGATTTGAAAGGCACAACAAAACTACGCCCGACCGGAAATTCGTGCTTCTTACAAGTCAACTCATCAAGAAATGAATTCCGAAGCTTCAGAAACAGACTCTTCGCTCCTGTTCTACTCTTACGACATGAAATAACGACACACGACACTCCGTATTCTGTACCACGCAATCCAATTTAATTACGCTTACCCCGTGATTGGATTATCGATTACATATTTAGAGCTATTTTCAGGAAGAATATTCTATTGAAATCACTCCAGATTTTAAAATCATGCTTTTTCGAAAGTAGCATCTTCTTTTGCAGCACACGAATGCAAAACTGGAATAATTGTATACCGCACAGGCACAGAAACATACAAATACAAAACGTTTACTTACCGGCAAATGAATAGATAAGTCTGTCCCATCAAGAACAATGACTTTGCAGAGAATTGCATTCTTGAGTGGTTTTTGGGTTTGTGGTAAAAATATTTGCGGTCCTCCGCCCTTGGCTGAGGTTGGCGGTCCTTGTTCTTTTGACTGTGTATTTCGTCCCTTGGATCTTCTGCTCAGAAATCGTAACATGATGATCACTCAATCACACGTCACACTTCCCCAAGTAAAACACTCGATTTTAGCACATGAATGCCTCGATATTGGCGATTGATGAAAATAAGCAACGCTTCGCTTTTGACACCAGTTAGCTTTAGAACTTAAAGTCCACACCGCACATATCCAATGCATTCACACAAGCAAGTGTCGAATCTATAGTACTCCGGTCCAAGCCAGGCTAACGTCAAACGTGTTCGTTATCGTTGGAATATCAGCATCGAAATCTCAAGGAATTCAGTCGTTAACGGATTTTTGCGTATACCTGTTCCGGTACGATGATGGTTGGATAAAAATTACTATTATTGTTGATTTGAACAAACCAAGTGGAATTGATGGGCGGATATAGACGGTTTGTACGGAGGACGGAATGAAATGATTCAGTGACGAAGGCTCAGACTCAGACTCTGGCAGACAATAACCATCACTCGCCCATTCCACAAATAAGGACTACTAAAGTTACAACATGACAACAAGCAAGAGGAGATGCTGAAAGTGTTGGGCATTGGGCTGGGTGAGTCAACCAACCCTACATGCCTGGCCAAAGAGCCCTGTTACTGTATGTACGGCAACGGCATGTCATAATCATGAACCACCTATCTCTAATCTACCTACCTGTGCATTTTCCCCATGGCATGGCATGAATCTTTTGGTTGAACCTCTGTTGTAATATTCATTCCATTCTCTTCTTTCTTTGCACAACTCACAACATAGTGAACATAGCCCAGAGCCAGAATCATCTCTTTCCCACAGCCCATCCAGCATAGGCGAAACAACACAGGGAAAAATCCGCGGGAAAAACACCAATTCAATTCCACCGCCTTCCTTTTCTGCCACAAACAAAACTCAACCGTCGTTCTCCCTCTTCCTTTTGTGCTCATTTGCTTTACTCGACTATTTATTTGCATAGAACTAGCACTGCCGATTTTACCTTGACTGACTACTGATCTTGAGCGTGGTGACCGTGACACTGAACTAGGAGAAATTAACTTGCGACGAGTATCAAACTGTCAGTGACTGACATGGAGCAAGGACAAGGTGACAGTCCTTTCAGAGTTGGGCTCGGGCCCATGAAACCCGATGAGAAGGATTACCTCATTAGGAAAGGGTATCTCCAGGAGGACTCGGATGGCAACTTATTTGGAGAACCCACGACGTAAGTATTTTACGCATAATGGGTACGGTAGGGGGTTGATTGTACCTTAGGCGGCGTACTATATTTTTCTGTGTGCCCAACTCCAGGTGCCAGGAGACCTATTGCATGTACGTATCCTTTGAAAATAAAATAATGTTACCGTGTCCATTACCGGTTTCAACAATTTCTGTAATTCTTTTTCGCTGTGAAAAATTAAAAAATGGTTAGCTTCGTCCATTCCCAGTTTGCACCAATGTTTCAATGAATAGAGATAGGAAGCCGAACACAGTTACCGACTGCTAAATTCTACTTAAATTGAATTGAATTAGGAAAGGAAATGAATTGTACAAAACCGCTGCAAGTGTTGAATTGGTTCCGACCGCACTAATTCTATTTTATTTCTATTCGCTACGACAGATTGATTGATACGAGTAGTGATGAAGAGAATGCAAAGTCTCCGCATGTGGAGAAGAATCCAAACGGTCAAGTCCTTTTTCATGTTGGTGACGTGTGCGTTCGATCTGTCCGAGTTAGAAATTCTTCTGTGGACTCAAGTTCGGGCACAATGGAAACGGAAGGATTAAACAATGCCTATGATGCTGGGTTAGAAAACGGCTCTCCTCTCAAAAAGGAGGAAACAGAGGGTCTGGAGGATCTCTTTCAGACTCCGTAAGAAGTCTAATTTTCTAAAACTAGTATAGTTCTCTGTAATAGTCATCTTAGCTTTCTCACCTACCTGAACCGAGTTGAGAAATATGCTAATTAGTTTGATTTGCAGATTGAAAATGAATTTGGAGAGATCGAGCAGGATGGAAGTTTCGGAAATTGACGAAAACAAAGAGAACATGAACTTTGAACGGAGCGAAATGGAGTATTCGACTCCGGAGACATCTTTTTGTCGTATCAGTCCTACATTGAATGATTGTGAGACTCCACCTGCTATAAATCCAGAGGCAGAAGATGAGCTAAGCTTCAACGAGTGTGAATCTTCACCATTTCCTCGGAATTCTGGTATGGGGAACAACTTGACTGGATTAGGGTCAAGTCAGTCAGGGTAAGCTTAGAGAAAATTGTGCTCACACTAACAAAGAATTTATTATTGTTTTTACTCTGAGTGAAAGAATTAATCCTAAATTAATATTTGTAGAGAGGAGTTGGACGACACTATTGCTCAAATGGAAAAGCTTCTGGCATTAGCTGATGCTCAGGAGCAAGAAGAGGAGTTAGAGTTAGAAATGGAAAGGAAAAGAGGGGAAGCCACTATGACAAAAGTGGAGGAGGTGCCTCCAGTAGAGTTTAAAACTCCATTTGCGCCACCACCAACTCCAAAAAAATTGGGTCAACTCTACAAACCCTCGGCTTGCCAATCTCCAATGTCTGGATTTGGTCGAACTGTAGTGAAATCTCCTAAACAGCAGTCTCCAAATCTTCGTTCGGCAACTGCTCCTAAGAATTTAGCTTCGACTCCCAATGCTACATCAAGTCGATGTGTGAATTCTATGTTAGATTCACCAATATCCACTATTTGCCTTTCACCTACTCCTAAGGGGAAAGGAAAAATCGCAATGGCAATCCCAGGGAAAGCCAACAAAAACTTTCCGTCCCCTCCTGTCTTCACATCTACTACTCCTTCGGCACTTCAGGCAGTGGGGATGAAAGCAAGGGCAAAGTTTACTGCCATCAATTCCCCTGTTGCTCAATATATTTACTCCACTCCGACTCCACCAATGGTCAAACGAGCTATTAAAACAGAATGTTCAACTGCACCTCAAGAAAGGAGGATTGCATTGGGTGGGAAACCCTTGTCTGCAATTCCGAGGCCAATGACTGCATCCAGTTCTGGAATCCCGAGACTACAATCTCTCCGTGGAAGCTCAAGTGCAGGAAAATTGAGCGAATCTGCTTATAATCAAAGAACTAATCTAAACTTGCAAGAACAATTTGGAATGACATCAAAGTTTGGGGGAAAGAAGGAGATAAAACCAATCAAGTATCAGGGTTCTTCACAACAGAACGTTCAGGAAAGAGAGGTCAAATTGGATCCTCGTACTCCAACACCCATTTCCACTCCAAAGGTCGATGTAGCACAGGAACATTTTATTGCTCAACGACATACAGGTCTGCTTGTTTTTAACTTTTTTTAATCGGGATACAAACGTACAAACCGTAAGAAAACTAATTAATTTTTATGTAACAGGAATAAGGACTGTCGATACAAACGAATCCATTGTTCAAAAGGCTTCCGTTGACAAGAAGTTTATCCCCGTTCGAGTTTTAATCCCACCATCTAAGAGAATTCCAGAGTGAAATCCAGGTTTTTGACAGCTTCTATCTTGATGGAAAATAAAATAATAGGGGGACCACGAGACCAGGGTAGGGAGGTGGACTTCAGGTAGATTCTTTTTCAAGCGAACCTTGTTTGAATAGCAGAATGAATGCGAATCAATGAATTTTCATTCAATCTGGTAACTGGAAAGACTCACTTGAGAAAGATTCTACAGTTTTATTGCAACCTTATGCGTATGCTTATGAAATTACTTAATTACTTTGTTCTATTTATTTCATTTTTTGTACAAAATTCAATGCTTGATAACAATTGACGTGGCTTATATGAGCTTGATATTTTTGGCAGCAAATATCGTAATTATAGCGTAAACCTACTTAGTGCATCTTACTTTGCCTAGGAATTTTAGATAAGACATGGCACAAATAAAACCAACTGCAATGAAGATTTTTGCTCCATTTGAATCTCAAAATTAAATGATGAGAAAAGGACAGTTTCATTGGTTCTGAGTCTGGTTTTGATCCTAGCGTAATTTTCGGCTGGTCATTCTGGACTTTCATTTAGCACAGCTATTTTTGGACTCACAATTGCAGCAATAACAATAATTGTCATTTATTACGAAAGTTTGAATCTAATATCACTTGCTTGAATTATGCTCAAAGATTTATAATAACACCGAAGGCGAGAAATCTAAAGTCGATTATGCCTTGAGAATTGAATGTTGTTTAATGGAATTTGCGTCAGAGATTTTCTAACTTTGTACGGACTGAACTGGCCAAATTCGCCGGTAGTATGTTTAAACCTTCCATCCACTAAAATCTTTCCATGAAGAATGAATGACGCTCAGAGTCAGAACTTTAGACTGACGACTTATAAAACAAGCTTCTGATGAACCCATGAATGAGAGAAACGATTAATATGTTAATTCAAGTAAAATCCAGATTTGTCCGTTCTGCTAAGCGTGGAGCATTAGCAGGACTCTTGTATATAAACAAAAATGGACCATGCGTTCAATTCCTGATTTGTCTATACTTTTGTTCATGGTCACAGGTCCCACAAGTCGGTAAATGATATTTTTAATTTTATTTACGTAATAGCTAAAGTTTACAAACACTCACAATGCAGACACGTTCTGCAGTCTAGATCCAAAGGTCATGCATGATTCAGTTGTGACTAGCGCATTCATAATTACTGTTAACATTAATACGTATGTTAGGTCGGAAAAATGACCCCAAGTATTAATAGTAGCTTTCAAAGAAAATGTCTATTACGTGCTCCTATTCATGAATTCTGGATTCAGCTGAATTTGACTGTACAATTAACTCGTACTAATGAATTGATGATGCGAAAATATTAGTTCCACTGATATCCTCTAGATTGTTAATGCCTAAACTGAGCATGCAAATTTTTACGCAAATGTATTGTTTAATTCGATAAATGTTTGGAATGTTTTTCTCGTTTGGGTGTTGCGTTGTAACATTTCATGGGAGGATTTTCACCTCACGGTGAATGAAGGGCAATTGGCAATTGGTAAACTTTAGTAGAGAATGAGCAATGGGCAATTTTGCACTAACCTTCCTCATCTCTCCATCCACAACAGTTTTTAGCTACTCGTTCAATTTGATTCACATCGCAGAAAGGAGAATTTTAACCTTGAGGCTGGCTGGATTGCATGCATGGAATAATGGAGTAAATACAAAAAGTTGTTTTCTTTTGCGTACTGAACTCATAAATATTAATCGAGTCCTATTTTGTTTAGTAGAGGTGGAAAATAAATGTAGATTACAATTCATTACAGTGACTGAGCGCAGAGAAACATAAGCAAAGCGAATTAGGGTAAAAACTAAAAGCGAATTGTGTATGCTCTCTGCTTTCATGCTACTGCTACTTTTACAATCTGTCCTGCTGAAATTAAAAATCAACCATGGAGAAACTAAAAATTTAGTTTAAATTGACCTTTTTTGACCAACAAATCGAAACAAGAAGTCATAAAAATGTTCATTTGATCCTTGAGACCTTATAAATGTCTTGCACGTGAACCCGGTGGACTTGGACTTCCTATAATCATTAGTTGGGACAATGGTTGAGTTGGCTGAAGGATCTAATCAGCAGTCCCTCCCAACTCCAAGGAAGTGACATTTGAATGAAAAGTTGCGATAAAGGGACACGAAGTCTTTGCATGGATGGACCCATCCACTCTTCCTAGGATTTATTTAAGCGAGTGATGGATGGAAAATTAACCTAATATTACTTTGAACTCATCTCAAACGTCATACATCTCTTCTCTCCACATTTGTTATCTTCCTTAATCAATTTCCAGAGAGAGAGAGAAAAGACACGATAGGGTCACTTGAGAGTTTCAACTTTCTTGCCTTCTCCAGGAACCAAAGATTTTCTTGGGATAAGTTTTCGGGGTAAAACATTAGTAATTTTACATTAAATGAAATTCGAAAAAAACCGTAAAGAACACTGCCTACAGTGTGAATACTTTTGCATGTTGCTGTTAGTCTCACAATTATTTTTCGCAATCCGTTGGACAGATTAGCTAAAAACTGGTTTTTTCAAATGAATAATACATCCATCCATGTATGTGTAAAAAATCTGTAGGGAACAGGTTTCAGCCAGCGTTGCGTAGTTTGCAACGAATTATGAGTAACTAGGCATTCCTCACGTTTTCACTTCATCCATGCCATAGAATTATNTGTAGGGAACAGGTTTCAGCCAGCGTTGCGTAGTTTGCAACGAATTATGAGTAACTAGGCATTCCTCACGTTTTCACTTCATCCATGCCATAGAATTATGAAATTATTTTGTGTAGAGGACAAGGTGACGGTGAAGTAGTCAACTAGAGGACCCACCTTGCATCTAGAATGCATCTGGTATAAAACTCTATCCCAACCGTAGGTCATATAGAGTGTGGCAATTTATTTCAACTGGCATGACATTTGCCAGGAATGATGCAATATCAAGAAAAGATGGACAAGACTTTAATGAGCTTAATTGATAAGCAGCTTTGATTGGCAGAGTCGGAAGAAATTTGGTAATTAGTTGTGCAAATGCTTGGAATTGGAACAAGGATGAATTGATTCAAGAGACATTGCTCTTTAGTCAAGGACAAGTAGCCCAGCCCTTTTCATCCAGATGCTAAAAATATATAAATGTCATATAAATCTCTGCTAAGTGCACTTTACCCATCACGTTCTCTCTCAACAATTATAAAAAATAAAATAGGTTAGATGAAAAACTGATATGGGGTTTACAGGAAGGGTTAGGAAGATTAACATGTGAGAGACACAGCTCAAGCTCAAGTGTACATGTAGAGGTAGGTAAAGGGTTGACTCATTAAAAAGGTCGGTGAGGATCATG
Source organism: Thalassaphorura encarpata (assembly GCA_009869925.1). Classification (NCBI taxonomy): domain Eukaryota; kingdom Metazoa; phylum Arthropoda; class Collembola; order Poduromorpha; family Onychiuridae; genus Thalassaphorura; species Thalassaphorura encarpata. Next base: position 24,364 of record WJEZ01000408.1, read on the forward strand.
AGCAAAATCTGTGGAATCAGAATCAAAAGCCTCGATTCTACTTCAAACCTATTTTTTTATGAAAAAGATAAATATCACGCCAATGACCCATGAAGCATTTTTTTACCAAAATAAATTAAGCCCTACTAAACCTGCGATAAGCAAAACACATTGTGTAAAAATATGATTGCGGCAAAGAGAGTGGTGGTCTTAAAAAGTTTTAGTGGAGAGATAATGTGGATTAATTATCCAAAATAGTGGAGATTGTTTGGTCTAAAGGTCATAAGAGATGAGAGGGTTGACATTGCATGGGAGCATGTTCATCTCATCTCCCACGAAGGAGACATGTGGACTCGACAGAATTACTCTTTGGGAACCGGCCTGTCAGTCAAACCTTAATGTGAAGACGCAGCAAGCAACCACCAGTGCTGTGCTGTGTTTTGTTGAACGTAACGTAGACTAGCTGGGGGTTTAAAATCCCAGTCCAGAGGCATGGATGAAGACCAGTTTTATTTCAACTCTTCACAGTGCAACAGTTGACCATTTAACATATCCTTTCTTTGGGTAAACAATTCAACAATTCATTTCCCAGGATTCAACTCCTTCACTCTAGACTCAAGAGCTCCAAAGCAGGGAATAGATAATATTCTGTGAACAACACAATACACAACAACAAGGTAAGCGGAAATATTCCGTTTTCTCTTACTTCCAAAGCACAGGTTTGACTTCGGGTCTCCTAGCTAGCCCTAGTTTTAATTTTTTGACAGGTAGGAGTTATTAGATTTCCACATGGATCGATATTCACATATTTCCTCCAATCGTCCACTTGTCTCCATTCAATTATCAAATATTAATCAAGGTTAAACAAAGGAGAGGGCTACAGCCAACCCTATAATTTTAAGGAAGCCCTGAGTTTTACGTTTTCTGTTCTCTCGATAGAAGGTTTTAGTTTTAACCTGGGCTGGGCAGTTTAGCGACAGAAAAGGTTTTCGTTCGTGTGAGCGGAGATGACACACGATTTATAAAGAATAGACGTAAGAATATTCACATCCTCAAAGTACTCATCTTAGCTCAGAGTCACAATCAAGCATAAGATAAGCAAACCTTGCAACAGGAAACGTTTAGCTCAGCTAGGTTATTAGTGACTCAGGTTAGTTTTAGGGTTGAGAATCTCTTGTCAAAATAATGCTAAGGGTTAAGCCTGAGTTTACTTGGACAAGGGAATATGAGACTTTGATGCAGGCAAAGATTTGGAAAATAAATTATTTTCTAATCACTTGACTAGCCCCTAAATCTTATAGAATATGGAACTTTTGTTTCCAAAAAAAGCAGAAGGTGTTTGTTGATAATGAGAATAGGAGATGTGAGAAATGATCTCAGCATCAGTGCAGCTTTCGTGTTGTGTTAGCATAGTGGCAAAGCAAAGCTAAAGTATCTACAGAATCAAATGAGTAATCATAAAATCTGTTTCCATTTCCAGCCAGCAGCGTTTATCCTGACTGGCACGAACCAAAAGCGTGGTTAAATTTTTTGCGCATTTAACCTTGGAATAAAATTGAGGTGACTCGTACAATGAGTGTGACCGAAACTATGTTGCTTGAACCATCCACGGAATCAATGGCCATCAACACATTTCGCTTTCCCACCGCTACCACAACTGGTAAGTTAAACATTTATTTAAAAAATCTGTGCTTCCAGTTTTTATTGTAATTTTGATGACCTCTAAAAAGACGAAATCATTAAAAATCCCCTTGATTTCTCTATTCGGAATAAACAATGAAGTGTGGGAAAATCGGTGATGAACACGAATAGTAATTTTTCTCTTTGTTGTTCCTATTGTTTAGAATACGATGATGATGATGAAGGATTAGTGATGTTATTGGACTCAAAAGTAGAGAACAACAAAAATGTAATGATGCATTTGGGAAGCCCAATTCTTCGAAGCCCTGTTCCTCAATTGTGTGGACTACGAACCGGTGACAAGAGCTCGATGCCAATGCCGCTCCTGAGTATCTCTACTTCATCCCTCCTTCAATCAACACAATACTATTATATCAAGTCACTCCATAAATTGAACGCTGCAGTCCAACGACAAGCTACAAAAATTCTACAATTCTTCCTCTACATGTCTCTATTCGTTCTCCTCACTCAAGCTGTGACAATCATTGGGGTTTTCTTCGTTGCTCCAGTCAGGTCATGGGGTGTTTGGTTCCTCGTGGGCTGTGGTTCTATCCTCGCATGTCTCTTTGTTCACACTTCAGATTCCAAACACGCTCTGGAAGCCACTCCTCCTCCAACCCCATCTCAATCATCCCAGTCTCTAAACTCATCTTCATAAATAATTCATTCGTCATCCTACTACAATCACCGCCATGTATTTATCCACCCCACCTCTGACCCCACTCGCAATGTTTTTGTGACAACAGTTTGTTTTTTGAATGATTTCTTTTGTTAATTATGAAAAAGTAGTCAGTCAGTCCTACTCCTAAACATTTGTTATGTCATAGTTATCTTTACGAATAGTCCTGTCCCTGTCCTTAGTTTATTTATTTATCCCTCCATGACAGAGGTGTCGTTCATCTTGAATGCGATGATGTTCCTCCCAAGATGGTAAAGTAGCTCGTTGGAGGAAAAAGGAGGAAACCCAAACTCCTATTTTTGTATTCTTTTTCGTATTTATAAATATTCTTCGCAAGTTGCTAATTCCGAATGGGATAAAAAGCAAAGCAAAGCAAATATGTCAAATATTTTCTATCATATTAGAAGATTTGGATTCGGATATATTGAATTTGTTAGAGAATAAGTTGATTGACTGAGCAGAGCAATAATATGTTGTGCTTAATTTGTTATTAACTAATCCTTCATATTGAATCCAATCTTCACGTTGAATTAATGGATTCATGAAAACTACAACAAACGAAGGATCAAAATGAAGGGAAGACAATGAATATGATCAATAAACACATTGAATAATTTTCTAAATCTGTGTTCATTAAACAAACGATTCTGGAATTATCACTTCATTCTTCAGTTGTATCCAGGAAATGGCAGTATAATGATGAAAATTTCATTTTCATTTTACTGCCGGGAAACAGCCTCTGCATGTAAATTATACAAAAGTACACGAAACAACTCAGTAGCAATGAAAGTCAAGATGGGCTAACTCAACGTACCACATAGGGCTCTTCATTCACATGTTCATCGAGTAATAATAATGTACATAATTTGTATTTAATAATTCTACAGAAACTTCCTAACATATAAGCTACAATGACTCACTGACTGTTATCCAGGGTGTCCAGTCCTTACTGACAACGTCTTCCGCAGATGATTTACTTGGGAAGTGCTGTATTTAGATTATGCTCGCAATTTGACACACCCATTCCTAACCCTATTCCAAATGCAAGTGTCACTGGCCACAATCGACCTGCAATCATTTTTAAACCATCAATAAATTATTAAGGCCGAATAAGTTGTACGATAAGGTTCTACAGTATGAAAGTCAACAATTAGGATTTTTCTTCCTAAAAAGCAACTCTCCCAAGAGAAGTATAAATGGACCCGGTCAAAGAATGCAAGTCCGTCAGTCAGTCAAAGTCCAGCGTACAATTTAATTGACTTACGCTTAAAAAGAAGTAAGGATAAGACACCTCCAACTCCGACACAGGAACCTAGAATATTATCAAACATTATTATGTACTCATATCAATTTATTAGGTGTGTGCGTCTACATACCGGTTTTAATTAAGGTGTCAGCCAGGCAGCGATCCAATGCATTAGGCAAAGCATCTTCGGATTTCAATTTTCCTTTAGCAGCTCCTCCTGGAGCCGATGAATTTGGGGCCGACATCAAATTGCTTTTGAAAAATCACGAATATGCTGCTCCTATTCCTATCTTTCTTCTCTGATCTGGGTCACTTGACCTTTAACTCGATACTTGACTTGACTGCGGTGGTCTGGTCACAAGTGTGAAATTTAAAATTGGTTGTGTAAAGGAATAGGCTGAAATTAGTGTGTTTGCTGTGTATTGGTCATAAGCAGAAAATCCTAACAAATGCGAAAACCTTCTGCGGGTGAATTCCAAGATCTTTGAATTTCTTTGACTCAGCTCAACTCTCAAGCACTGCCTGAAATCTAATGTATTTTTTAACAAAATTTTGAGTAAGCAAATTCTAAAACTCTAAAGGTAAACTCAATTATTTACCCCCAAGCTTCAGTAAAATTGTTTTGCTTGTTGCTTTTAGAATTCAAGTAAATTTTGACTAAACCGTTCAGGTTATAACCGGACAGATGTTGGTTTATTGTTGCCCTTATGTTTTAAGTGAAACTGTTTTAATTTGATTCGTAGGACGTAGTTGGCGTTTGGAGATTGAAATGAGGATTTTAGCAGTGATCTTGGTCATTTGCCTATTCAGTTTGAGCGTAAACGGTTGGGAGGATGGGGAATTTGAAATGTTCGATTTGGTGGAAGAAGTCGGCCAGAACTTTTATGATGTGTTAGAAATACCACAGGTAAGTTTTGTGTCTTCTTTATCAATTAATGAATTTGCTGCAACTTACATTCATTTATTTCTCAATTTCATATAGGAATCTACAAAGAGAGAAATCACACAGGCATATAGAAAACTATCCCTTAAGTTGCATCCGGATAAAAATCCTTCTCCAGATGCAGATGTTAAATTTCGTCAGGTACTTTTATAACATGAATGAATCTGAAAAAATGGATAATTGAATTGAACTTTTTTATAATTTCAGTTAGTCGGAATTTACGAAATATTGAAAGACCCTTTATTGAGGGAATCTTACCATACAGTTTTAGTTGAAGGGCTTCCAAATTGGAGACATCCTTCGTATTATTATCGTAGAGTGAGAAAACTTGCCTTATGGCAGGTGACAGTCATTGTTTTAGTCATTGTCTCGGTTGGCCAATATTTGGCTGGATGGGCGGCATACTGGGAGA